>PVIA01017808.1:0-14590 GCA_004024845.1 Tonatia bakeri
AAAAAAAAAAAGAAAAGAAAAGAATGTACTTACAGACAAAATACAAGCATTGCGCTAAGTGAAAGAAGTCGGACCCAAAAATCTACATATGGACAAATCCACTTAAATGAAATTCTACAAAATGTAAACTACAAAGGCAGAAATCAGATCACTGGTTATCCATGGCTAGAATGAAGAGAGGAGATTAACTATAGAGAGAAACAAGGAAACTGAGGGTGATGGACATATGCCTTTTTTTGCTTATGGTGATGGTTACATGATTCTATACATTTGTCAAAACTCAGAACTGCCCAATCCCTGCCTTTTGGGCTCCCCGGAGAATGATGAGCTGAAATACAGAATGATGGACATGTCTGGGTGGTTTGTGATTAGGATTAGAGGAGAATCCTTCCCACAAAAAATTAACAACTTTAGTAGAAGAGAAAGGGCAAAATATATAATCTATAATTATAAATAATTAGCATTTTGGGACAGGATTTTGATGTGGTTGAGACCACTAACAAGCTCTTAAAACTCATTTATCTCCTTTAAAACAAAAACTCAGAACTGTACATTTAACAAGGATATATTGTAACTTCGTAAACCTGACTTTAAAAGAAAGCACATGAGATTTCATGACTGGGTTGCTAAATGTGCCCATAGTAACTGATGTCTAAAGATGGCCTCCATATTGAACCTGGGTGGCCTCTCTGACTCACTTTCACAAAGGAAATAGGGGGAAAATGATGCTATGCTAAACAAAATAGCCCCTAGGACTGCATCCCCAGCTATTATCAAATGAATCAAAGAACTTTCCAGTCAATCCACAGCATCATGAGAAATAATACATTGATGTTACTAAAAGCTCTCTTTCCCAGTGAAATTTCCCAAACCTGCCACACTTTTCATTTTGGATCAGTACATCACTAGTGCTTGAATATAGTGGCTATGCCAAAGAGAGTTAATACTTATTGAGTGCCAGCCACTGCTCTAAGCTCACTATATGTATTAGTTCACTTAACTCTGCGAGGTAGGGTTTGTAGTCAGTCTTCCAAACTGGTGTGACACAGAGGCTGTGAAACATGGTGTGTAAGTCATGGGCTCAGGTACCACGCTAACTGAATCTGAATCTGAATCACATCTTTGCCACTTACTAACACTATGATATTGAATAGGCCATTTAATTATTGTTTATATTTTAAGATGAGATTTTTTATCCATCTCAGGATCTATTATCTTCTTTTAAAAATATTTTTATTTTATTTTTTTCAGGTTTTGTTATTGTTGTTCTATTACCATCATCCCAATTTCCCCTGTTGCTTTCCCCTGCCCTGCCCACAAGCCCCACAGTCAATCCCCACCCTGCTGTCCACGTCCATGGGTTATTTATGCCTGTTCTTTAACTAGGCCCTTCCCTTCTTTCCTCTTATCCCTCTCCCTGCTCCTCTATGTTCCATGTCAATCTGTTCCTTGTTTCCATGCCTCTGGTTCTGTTTTGCTAATTTGTCATTTTGTTGATTAGGTTTCACTTATAGGTGAGATCATACGGTATTTGTCTTTCACCACCTGGTTTATTTCACTTAGCATAATGCTTTCCCGTTCCATCCATCCTGTTGCAAAGGGTTGGAGATCCTTCTTTCTCTCTGCTGCATAGAATTCCATTATGTAAATGTACCACAGTTTTTTGATCCATTCATTTACTGATGGGCACTTAGGTTGCTTCCAGCACTTGGCTATTGTAAATTGTGCTGCTATGAACATAGGTTCTATGAACATTTGAACATAGGGGTACATAAGTTCTTTTGAACTGGTGATTCAGGATTCTTAGGGTATAGTCCCAGCAGTGGAATCTCTGGGTCAAAAGCAGTTCCATTTCTCAGTTTTTTTTGAGGAAATTCCATACTGCTTTTTATTACTCAGGTTTATCATCTTTAAAATTTGGATAAGTGAAGAACTACTTCCTAGATGTGGTGAGAATTAACTGATTTAGTACATGAATATTGCACAAGGGAAGCACTCCAAAATGCTAATTATCATGACTAAGGTAATTTCACCTCTATCCAATATGGTATATATGATATAATCTTAAAAATCACAAAAGTTTGGATTGAGAAGAGCTGAGTTTGAGTTCTGTTTTCAATACTTCTTATCTGCTAGAATGTAAGTCATCAAAATTGCCCAATCCTTTATGTAATCACTCATAAGATAAGGCAAAAAACTACCCCATCATTTTCACATAATTTCTTTGTGGCTCAAATGTGATAATTTTGTAGAAGAGCTATATAAATTATAAAGCATTAGAAGCAATTACTGGACATTTCTATTACATGATTTCTTTTATAGTTTTCATATTTCATCTCATTATTAAATGCAAATACCCTCCAGTTCAGAAAATATAACATCAACATTTTTTCTGCACACTGTCATCCAACTGTCATTAAACTCTTGCTTATTCCCACTCTGAAGCTTTGTTAATAGGGACTGGTCCACTTAGGTATTGCCACTATGAATAGGGTAAGAATGTATTATTCAGAGCTATTCCAGAGAGCAGTGTAAGTTGGTAGAAGTAGCTATTCTCACTGGTAAATGGGATGAAAATGCCTTCCTTGCATAGCTGTTATGAGCATTACTGAAAATTTATTTTCATGCCAAATATAATGTTTGGTATATTATAGACACTCAATAAACATTACTGCCCAGCCTACCTTAGCTAAGCTTTGAAATAAACTATTCATCACACAAAAGCAAGTAAAACATAATTTGTATCAACTGCCTACACTCTAAAAATAATTCCTTTCACCACTAAAAGTTACCCTCTGTTTACCAAGGTATGACTACTCTCAAGATTGTACTTACTGCCAACATAATGTTTGGGGGGTTCTTCTTGGCAGATACACAGAACTAGTCTTTTTCCCCCTTTTATTTTACCAATCTGTGCCTTCCTCTCCATCCCTTTGTTACAAGGAAAAGCTAAGAAGGCCATTTCTATGCCAGGGAATTGCTCTGTACCCAGAGATCAAGAGGGTCACTGCACAGAAGAAAAAAAAAGGCAATTCTGGTGGTGAGCCACAGAACTGTATTGTTTGCAGTGGAAAGAGCCAACCAGGATGTTCTATTGGATAATCATCATAACGCAGATGCTGCCAAATTGCAAGGTATGCCCACACAGGGAACTGTCCAGAAAATGTGCTTCATACAGCATTATGGATCTTGCGAAAATTCAGTTTTCCAATTAATTTTTATGATTCTATCTTCTACCTAGTAAGCATATAAGCAAGCTATACCTCTCCCATATAATTGTACTGACTTTTCTCCATATTCTATTTTTTCAGGGATCTCACAAATATCAACATAAAAGATTTGCTATTTTAATAGCATACAATACATTTTCAATTCAACAAGCTGGTGAAAATCACACTTCAGACTCTAGTTTCATTGAAGCTTATGGTACATAATGCCACAGTAACACTCCAAGGTACTTTTCAAAGACTGCCAAGAATAAATGCATTTTATCTATTGTTAACTATCCTACAGGCAGCAAGATCCTAGAGTGTGATATTGGCTTTTCATTGTTGTTCAAACCAACAGTATCCCACATGCATATAATAAAACATCAGGAAAACAATAAGGAGTCTTTTTAACAAATTATAACTAAACATTAATGCTATTGTGCTAGCTTTATGCATGAGGTGATTTGTTATTTTAACATAGTACAGCCAAATGGAGAATCCTGATTAGATGAATACCAAATAATGTGTATTTGAGGAGCAATGGTAAATTTTCTGGATTACAAAAAAAATGGAATTCCCTTTGCAATGATCATTTCAGCCCCATTTATTCGCTGGAAATTCTAAGGATCCAAGCAAAAGTATATACACATAATCTTGCCATAAATAGTGGCAGAAGACTTTAGAGAGGAGGGAGAAAAGACACCTATTTATATTAGATTAATTAAATTGCATTCTTATTGAAGTGTTTAAATAATTATGATTGAGGAGTTAACAATGCAACTTTGTAGAGTCATTTGTTGTACCTTACATTTTGGGCAGTGTCTACACCTAAAATATTTAAGCTGATTAAACTTGAAGTTTTGTCTATTTTATTTTCTCTGGAGAGTACATATCTGATTGCAAAGGTAGCAAGCAGCCAAGTTTACTGATTATGTGTTCATTGTCTGGAAGCAAAATCACTATCTAAACCTGTCTACCATAACTTACCATGTAACCAATTGTGGTTGTGTTCACCTGATGAAAATGACTAATCATTCTGTGTCTCTGGAAATCATGTTAGTGTGGGAAAGATTATGGTTAGTCCAAGTGGTTTTATTGCCATTCCTGCCGCTAGCACAAATATCATCAACAGTCTTCATATAAGCTCTGTTGGACAAGGCCAGCCGAATTCACAGATGAGCCACGGTTACAGATTGGATGGGCGTGAAAATCTGAAGTACAATGAGACAATCACATACATCATTTAATCACTTAAAATGCTCTTTGTTCAAGATAAAAAAAAAAATGTTCTAATGAAGCCAAAGAGTAAGGTGCCATCTGGCTCTAATATTGGAGGATCTTCTGAATAAAAAATCTGAAAATTAAAATAAAATGACACACAGGGAAAAAAATAGTCCAGAAGAATAAAATCTAAATGATGCATGTGATTAAATGGTTGTAAATAAGATATATGTAGCCATGCTTCTTTTTAAATCTCTTGGGGCCCTAAAGTAAAACATTGTTTTTAAATAACCAATCAGATGATTTGGGGGAAAAAGTAAATGTAATATAATAATATTAAAATAATAAATGTTATACATTATTTAATATATACATGCACATATATCTTTGAAATTCTAGTGAAATACTAAAACTAAGAGAAATAACCCTAAGAAATTGAGATCAAGCTAAAAAACAGAAATTAGTAAATTTGTTCTCTTTTTGCCAATAAAGTTATTCCTGTAGCTCAAATCCGCTATTAATACATCTCCAAACATTTTGTACAGTGTAATTATGTGTCTGGGGACATTGTGCCACATATTGGAGCTTAGCTCTTTTTTGTTTGGAGGAGAGGTTTCATGCCTACATCCTTTATAGTCACGGTTTGCACCATATTAATGTAAACTCATCACATTTTGATTTTATTTAGAGGAAGTTACAAACAACTGGAAACAAAATATAACCAAATATATTACTTGCATTAGAGTTGCATTATCAGAAAAAAATGGCAGCATTTCTGCTGCAAAATGGTGCAAGCATTAAACTAAAATGTATTTTTTGCCTGTAAAAATATCTGCCCTATTCTTCCCTATCAAAACATAGCCAGTTTGTATCACCTTCTGTGAATTTACCCTAAATTGTGCAGATACATCATCAAATGTTAAGGCGATACTGGGAAATCACAAAACCTAATTGCTAATTTTCATTTCTTTTAAAAGAATCTTCTGCTTAATACTGATTGAAAGGAATTCTCAGAGGGTACGAAATTTTATTGAATATTACAAAAGGCAACCGTTTATATTCATTCTAAATTTAGTTGAATTTTCTAAATTGTGTCATATTGTTGTCATTTTGTAAAAGCTTACTTTAGATGTCTGTTTATTGTACTGTCAATTAAATTTCTGCCCTTTGATCTCTAAATCTCACTGCCTCATTTATAGGAAGAAATAAAATCCAAATAAACAATTAGAGTTAGAAGGTATATTGGTAGATTATTGCTACATTGGAGGAATACACTCCCTGTAATGACAATCAATCATACCTCTGAGATTTTCCTGAGTACATATTCAAGATGGGCCCCCTCAATGCTAATGACACATTTGGGAAACTAGTTTTTATGATGGTTTTCTTCCTTTTGGGGGAAGTTAGAAAGCGAGAGAGAGAGAGAGAGAGAGAGAAATGATAGATGATAGATAGATAGATAGATAGATAGATAGATAGATAGATGATAGATAGATAGATAGATAGATAGATAGATAGATAGATAGATGTAGATATAGGGGCGTGTGCGTGTCTGTTTCTATACAGGAGGAACATCTATAGAGTGAGCCTATACATAATATGAGCCCCACTCATATTATGCAGAAATAGATATTAAAATACTTTAGACTCTTAAGATATAAGAAACACTCTCAAAACACTGGTGACTGGGAGAGGTAACTCTCATGGTATATTAAAAGGCACTAGTATGTATTTAGTAAATAAGAAAATGATGAGGAATTTTTATCTGGGGATAAACTAAGTACATTATGAGTATTATTATCAGGAAAAAGAAAATGTTACTGAGAGAAGATTAGAAAATATACCCAATCTAAACATAGTTTGAAAACCCTGACACTTCTAATAAGATACATGAAAATAGTCTGTGCCTTTCTATTCCAAAAGCTGCCCTAGGGAAAGTAAAACCTTACTGGACGAATCTGGACAACTATATCAAAATTAATTGCCGTGAAAGCAGTTAACTAAACTGAAGTATTAAATCAAAACATATTAATAAAAAAAGACAAAACAACTCTCACAAAGTTGATTTGGAGATGTTTCCATTACATTCACATTGTATCACATGACCTGTAAAACTTTTATCTCACCATTGTCATTTGTAAATATGGCCCCAAATGAGATGTTTCCCAAAATTGTTTTCACAATTTAGAAACTTCACTATCTCCACTATTGGTCAGAGGTTAACACCATATTGACTCATTTATTCATTTATTCTCTGCTTAATAAATATACTGGGGGGTATATGCTATGTATTCTATTCTAATGACTGGGGTTGAAAAGATATATTCATGTTTGTTGCAATCTCTGCCTTCAAAGACATCCAAGTTTTAGGAAAATAGGTAAACCTTGTAAAATACATTAAAGGTTGATGACAGATCTTTGGATCAAATGCAAAAGTAGGGAGATCAACCTACTTCAGAGTCAGAGAAAGGTTATTCTGGTGAAAGGACTCTTAAGTTTGTATTTAAATAATGAGAAAAAAAGAGAGGCATTCTTTCCATAGGAAAGAAATATTGCAAATGCAGTAAGAGAGGTTATTCATGAATTACATGTTCTCTAACATTAAGACATGATAGAATTTTGAGAGGTCACAAAATCAGAACTGATTTTGAAGTTCAAGTTTGCAGAATATTTTGAAGTATTAGATGCTGGATTTTGCTGGCATTTACCGACCTAATGTATAAAATGGAATTTGATACTACATGCTACATTAAGTAACCTCATAAAATCTTCAGGTATGTCTTTTCATACTCACTCATTCCCATTTTTTTTAGTGGTTTATGACAATTTATCTTTTACACAGACATTTAAGGAAATACAAAATTGCAACTTCAATCTTAACTTTGTGATAATGTGTGTGGCAAGAAATCTCAAAGCTGCAGTTCTCCTGTATTTCCTGGTGAGAATATTAAGCTTATTAAAACTTATTAAATGAATGAATTACTCTTAATGAACATTTTACAGAAGTATATTATACACACAGAAAAGTAAAAACAACTTAAGTATGCAGATTAATACAGTTGTATTCACATCCAGATGTATTCACATTCATCTGGGTTATTACCACCCAGATCAGCAGATAGGACATCACCAGCATCCCACAGGCCCTGCCCAGTTCCTTCCAGCCATCATGCCCCTCCCCCTCTCTGAAGTAACAAAGTACATTGAGATGAGTTCCCATTGCTCCACATTCTGACCAGCACTTGATATGGTCAAACTTTTTAATTCCAGCAGTCTGATAAATATGCAATGCTATCTTATATTCATTTGTATTTATATTGCTCTTATGATGAAGTAAATTGAAAAGCCTTTCATATGTTTACTGAATATTTGAAATTCCTGTTCAAGTCTTTTGCCCTCATATCTGGAAAGCTGTTTATCTTTTTTTGGTATTGATTTATTTTTATTCCAGGATTAGTCCATTTATATGTGGGGTAAATACTGATAAATCAGGGCTTAAAATTACCACCTCATAATTTGTTTGATATTTGTCCTACCTACTCTGTTTCCCTCCTTCCCTCCTTCCTTCCGTCCTTCCTTTCTTCTTTTTTTTGTTAGTAGGGTGAGAGCTGGGATGCGGGAGTGTTTTGGATGGACCATAAACTTTTTTCTCCAAATCCTTATGCCCCAGATTTCTTACTCTGTTTATATTTTCCATTATTATTTCTAAATATACTTTATTCTGGATATTTTCTAATAAACTATATTTTAATTTATTGACTATCTCTTCAATCCTCCATTTATTGAGTATTGAATTCAGTTATATTTTCATTTCTATAGTGTATAACCTTGGGTAAGTAATGGTAGCTTAAAGAGTGCACAAAAATCTCAGTATTTGATGATTTAGAGATCATAAAACAACCTCACCATTACCTCTAGATTTAAAAAAAAACCTAAAATTCCTATACCTCAGATGTTTCACAAACCTACTAATTTTATTATATAGTTAAAAATACAAATATTGCTTATAACAGACATTATAAATGTCTGCCCAACATTTATCCCTCATTCATTGATCAGAACCCAGATTTTGTTGAAGAATCTGCTTCTCTTGCGTGTATGCAACTCAGGAAAGCTGACTGCATCCCCAGCTACTGGGTGATGGGCCAAAATAGAGGAAACATTATAATAAACCCATAAACCAGAGTTGCACAGATCTCTGCTGATGTTTTTCATATTAAAAATGTTGGTGATATTCTGTGAGAAAAAAATACCAGAAAAGCTTTATAATTCAGGGTAAGAAAGATTTGCTTTTTGGGGGGGTTTGCCTCTGGCCAAAATTCTTCCTACAGTTGCAATAACCTCATCAGTGTGTGCAGAAGACGTGCTCTCTGTCTGCATTCAGAGATCTGCTTCTCAGCTTTTATTCACTAGTTCACAAACAACAATGCTTGAACATAAAGGTATAGGAAGTATTTGTTTTCTGGCATTTCTGAAATGGGTACCTTGAATAATACCTTTTTTTCCTCGTATTCAGAACACACCAAAATATAGAAATTAGCTGCCCCAAGACTTAGCTGCATTTCAAAAGGCCTTTTTAGGATTGAGTAACCTGTCATTGATGGAGCGGAAGTATACTTTCAATGCCACCATTTATTCCTAAAAAGGATTCTGTGAAGAGTCAACAAAAGTGAGACTGAATGATTTCATTTGAAATTATAACCACTGTTCCTTCAACAAAAAAAGAAAAATAAACTCACTGCCTAAAGGGGAATGAGAAAATGTAGCTATTTTAGGAAAGAAAGAAAATGCAACACTTGTTACCCAAAACCTGTTTGGTCGAGTTAAAGGAGTCATTCACAGAAAATCGGTTCTTGCAGCCTGTGGAGTTCAGCTCTTTTCACTGTGGCATGGTCTCTGCAGGCTGTCAGGGCCGGAGGGAAAACAAAATGATGTGTTGGCAGTGTCTGTGCAGGTGACACTAATTTAAAACCTGAGAACCTGCACCCCTTGAAAAAGAATCACTTTTCTACATGAGCAAATGGCAGTGGGTTCCATGTCGTCTCTCTCTCAGTCTCTCTCTCTCACTCCCTCCCTCATCATCTCTCCGGTCCTCAGCAGTGCCCAGCCCTCCACCCACCTGGGTTCCACACCAGAGCTCAGCATTTCTCTGGAAAGAACACGGGCGTCTGGGGCTGGGGTAAGATGCCAATGGTAAGAACCTAGCCATCTGCAGGGAATTTTATTTTTTGGATGAAGTGGGTAACTGCTGTTGATCTTACCAATTAGCTGCAGAGCAAAAATGGCCAATATGTTATTCAGGCAAGGTCGAGCCCATTGAGGTTTACTACCTTTTGCTAAAAAGTGCCTTTGTCTTCTGAGATCAGGTGATTGGCCACAATGCCAGATCAATCACCAATGTTTTGATCACTTCTTCCTTTACTTCTAAAGGCTATAATTGCATCCCAGCGACCTCAGATATGAGCCACTTCAAGGGAGGCAAACAGGTATATTTGGGGGTCTGAAATGTACTCCAAAGGAATGAAGCTGATGGATACAAACATCAGGGAGTGGGAAGCTCTAGTCACTTGGACAGTGCATGCTGCAAATATGACATTTAAAAACAGCAAAATAGACATGCTCTGCACTGCATTGCAAACACCACTTCATGTAATAATCTCTAGGTTTCTGCTATAAATAACCCATTTGACCAATATTTCTTCATTCACATTTCTTAGAGAATGAATCTAATCAGTTAATACTGAATTATGACAGGGAAGCCCTGAGTCTTGTGCCTATTCTTACCCAGTCAGTGAGCAAAGAAGAATTATGGTCACATGATACTTAAAATATCTACTTAGCCAGTACACATTCATTGGTCAAGGCTATTACTTCAGACAAAGCTATGGGAGAGGCAGGCCTCCTTATGGTTGGTCTCCCCAATACGATGGTGTTTCCTACAGACTTAGAAACAGAGACATTTACACCTGCAAGAGACTTTAAGTGCGTGCAAATCAGATTTTCCTAAATATATAATCTATAGAACAGGGTCCTGTATGACACTGGGAAAACAAAAATGAGTTCTGTACTTAGGACCTTTAAGAAAAACTGAACATTTGCCTAATTCAGAATTTCTCAGAGCTCTTAATGTATTAATATATACTGTGAACCTCTAAAAAATTATTTGTAATTCCTGAAGTTTTATTTTATTGCTATTCTTTTTTTTTAATTTTTTAAAGTTTAAAATGCTTCTTCCCTGGCTGGTGTGACTCAGTGGATTGAGTGCCAGCCTGTGAAGTGAGAGGTCATTAGTCAGGGCACATGCCTGGGTTGTGTGCAGGCCAGGTCCCCAGTAGGGGATGCAGGAGAGGCAGCCACACATTAATGTTTCTCTTCCTTTCTTTCTCCCTACCTTCCCCCCTAAAAATAAATAAATAAAATCTTAAGAAAAAAACAAAACATTTCTATCACAAGTATTTCTTAGTCTGCTTAGAACTTGTGCTTGTAATATGCTAAACCAAAATCATTTATAGGTAAGGAAAATGAGACCTACTATACTTCTTTAGGGAATATCTTTAAATATCTACTATATACCAAAAATTTTACTAAAAAATAAATAGAGTTCCAACCTGTTATCTGTCCAGGCAGGATGAAAACAGGAATTGTGTGGTGTTAGATATTGTACACTCAGTGCCTACTAGCGTCAGGATTTCAAACAAAGTTTGTGGAATAAATTTTAAATAAATAGGAAGTTATTTAAAACCTTAGCCATGAATCAGGATCTCCTATAAATACATTTAAAAACAAAACAACAAGAACAACAACAAAAACTCATTCTCGGGCACATTCCAGAGCTGTTAATTACAGTTTCTTACTAAATGTCCCCCACATTTTTAAATTTAGGAAATTCTGTAGGTAATTGCAATATCTAGCCAAGATTGGGAAACATTAATTTTAAAACGGGCAGTTTATTAGTGTCATAGACAATTTAAAACTGAAGGTATTTCATGTCCAATCCAATATATTTTCTGTATACTATGTCAATTAGGGACAGTGTTGAGGGCAAAATATATATACTGAAAATGGCAGAGAATCCCATTGCCCAAAGTAGACATTCATGTCTATAGGCCCATGGCAAGAAATTGAGAATGAACCCAATTTTAGGCAAGTAAATGAAAAGCAGATAGTCAAAAGAAGACTCACTTAGCAGAATGTTGGTGGATGGGATGCTTAGCCAATCACAACAGTCAGGGAACCAAGGCAAATACTGAGAATTAGTGACAATACTGAGAACTAGGTTTGGCCCTAGAAAAGATGGCAAAAGCAGCTGCTTGTTAGAACATCAATATTATTACCAGTGAGTCCCAACCACACAGAATATGCTAGTTCTACGTACTCATATTTTACATGGAACACCTCAGTTGTCACAGTATTACTGTGAAGTGGGACTCATTGTAATCCTCATTTGGGGGAACAGGAAAATATAGCTTGGAGAGATTGAGAAACTCCCTAAGATTACTGATTTAGTAAATGTGGAGTCAGGATTTCATCCAGAGCCCTCTGAAATTAGAGCAGAATGTCAGGTGGATACTAACAGCAAAAGGGGCCATGCTTCTCATGGTCTTAAAACAAATTGTTTAAGTCAACAACAAAAAAAATAAAAATAATTTTTTTAAAAAAGAACTGTCTTTGTTACAAGCAGTCATGGGCTAAACCTGTCGGTGGACTTTAAGGACCCTCAGCTATGAACCTCACAAATTAAAAAGAAAGAAAATTCAACTTGGCGATTAAATAAGAATTTAAAAAATCTATATTTGTTAAACCCTGAAACAGAACATGGCTGCTAACAGAGACAGGCCTCTTGGTAAGGGCTACATTGTTAGAGGGTCTGGATTATCTTCGGAGCTCAAGGGAGTTTCAACACAGTCTTCAATTTCAGTTCTTACCAACTTTCTATTTTATTTGTTTAACTCTGGTTCAATATTTTTAAACAACTCTGAACACATTAGTAAAATAATCGCTTCTCAAATCAAGGCACAAAAGCATACATGCACAAACTGGTTATTTTCTTATCTGTCTACATTATTTTCATAAATATTTATCACTAGCTTTAGAGCAATCCAATTCCTCCTTCCTAGCAGTTGTGTATAGAAAATTTTATTTTCACTGAAGAATAAAATCTACAGCATCTCCACTCCTAATCAAAGTTGCTCATTTCTAACATACTTTATACAAATTCTTAAATGACAGGAAATGCATTTTTTCTAAATGACAACAATATGCCTACCAACTATGTACCTTTTTCCCCACTCATGCAGGTCAGATGATCTAGTTCTAACAGTATAAAGTTTATGTATACATGTTACAAATTTTGTACTGGCTTAACCTCATCAGTAATCATTTATTCCTTATTTTTATTCTCACTCTTTTTAAATATGATCTGAAACCCCTAGAGCAGCACATTGCACGGGAAGATACAGAAACTCCTGGTAGCAAAAATATAGAAATCCGATGTGATAACAAGTGTTTTAGCACGTGGTATTAAACTCCAGTCCAACCTCGTTTTTATTCATGGGCATGGGACAGTGACTTGCAATGAGCTCTCCGATGATATGCGGAACATTACCTGTTTTTCATTTGTTTTTACAATATTAACTTAGTGGGTGCAATTAAATAAAATATCTTAAAATGTTGCAATTGATTTTTGCTGAAATATTTCTTATATCTAGATGGGGCTGTGTATTTGTAATCTATTGTTGTATAACACATTGCCACAAACTTAAAGGATCAAGATAACATACATTTATTATCCCAGAGTTTCTCTGTGTCAGGAGACCAGGATTAGGTTAGTGGTTTCTCTGCTTAGGGTCTTATAATGTTGCCTCAAGGTGTCGGGCTCTCTCTTAGCCCAAGTCCTGGTTCAAAGAGTTACTAGCTTCCCAGGTCACATAGGTAGTTGGTGGATTTTATTTCCTTGTGCTCTAGAAGCCTAGGCTTCTTGCTAGCTGTCACCTAGAAACCACCCCTTGTTCATTGCCATGCAGCCCTTCCCACCTGGCCTTTTACTCTTAGGAAAGCAAGAGGCTGCAGAGTGAGTCAGCTAGTGGAATGGAGTCTTAGAAATGTAGCATAATCACCAGGGAAATTCCATCATAGCTTCCATATTCTATTGCTTAGAAGCAAGTCACAGGTTTCACCTACACTCTAGGGGAGGAAATTATACAAAGGCATGCACATCAGGGTAGTGGCAACCATAGAGTCACAGAATGGTAGGAAAAAAACAGGGTGAATATAATTTAAAAGCTTCTCAAAGTATACAAATATAGTCCTCTTTCCTTCAAAGAATTGTCCTCTACATGCTATTGTTTTCTGCTTTGTTATGTTTTGTTTTGTTTTGTTTCCTTAAAGCAGACTTTTGGGCCTCTATGTCAAATTCTCATCTGAATATATATCTGAAATCCACCCTAGTTTCACTTAATGAGAATGCCTAAGGAGAGGTCCCTAGAGTCTACCCCCACATGTTAGACTAGCTAAAACTTGAGAGCATCTTACATATATCCTTTATTGAAAGGATTAAATTTTCCACCTCTTTGTTATGCTTTTTCTCATAAATTTAATAGAATTTTAACCCCACCAATTTCCCTAAATTTTGGATTTTCCTTGGAAAACAACAATAGCAGTAGCAATATAATACAATGAGTTTTCAAAACACATTAACAAACTAAAATCTTTCCAGGACTCTAAGTCTTTAGAAATTTGAGAGGCCCTTCTTTTAGTTATTAATTTATTGTATTAAAAAACTACAGATTATATTCATAATCAGGATACCCAAAATAAATGCATAGAATATTATAGGATTATTTTAACATGTAAAAAAGAGAATTCAAAGAATAAAATGGGACAAAAGAAGTTTAAGAATTTCACTGGGCAATATCCTTTTGAAAAGGAAAGCCAGCACCGGAGAAAATCAATGGTGTTTTCCACCTAGATGCCCATCAGTAAATGAGTGGATCAAAAAACTCTGGTACATTTACACAATGGAATTCTATGCAGCAGAAAGAAAGAAGGAGCTCCTACCCTTTGCAACAGCATGGATGCAACTGGAAAGCATTATGCTAAGCGAAATAAGCCAGGCAGTGAAAGATAAATACCACATGATTTCACCTTTAACAGGAACCTAA
>PVIA01017809.1:0-14584 GCA_004024845.1 Tonatia bakeri
CTCTAGATCATCTTGGGCAATAACAACCACACTCTACAGCAAGTCTATTATTTTTAAATATATATATAGTGTTGAATGATTAATATACTGTTTCTAAGATCCCTTGCAGCTCTATGGTTCTGAGACCCCACTTTACTAAGAAAATTGAAAGCATCAGTCAAACACTTTGATCTTCCCTCTTCTGCTTTTCAAAATGTTTCTGCATCCACCCTCTATTCCTTGTCCCTTTCCTTAGATACCCCAATCTTCTGAATTCTTCACACCATGTCTGCTTTCTTTTTTCTAGGTCCTGCCCATCCTCATCAGCATCTTCACTCCCTCTTGACTTCTTTCACACAAATGCTCATCTTCCCTCCCATGATAAAGGAAATGTTCATGTTTCTACAGTCTTGTCTAGCTTCTATCTTGCATTTCCTTTTGCTGGAACTTCTTGACAAAACTACCAGTATCTCGCCTCTCACATTCCTCACCCTAAAACCTGGCTTCTACTAAGATCTTTGCCAAACTCACCCTCTTTCCTAAACACTCCTGATGACATCCTCTAAGCACTCCCTCTCCCCCAACCCCCAGGACCTCACAATGTCAGTTCCTTCCCTACATCTCCAAACCTGCTCTAAACATGGCCACCTTCCAAGGCTCTGTCTTTAGTTCTCCCCCCAGCCCCACCATCATAATCAAAAGTTGACATCTCCACACCTAACCTTTCATTTGAGTTTCTACCACCTCCTTGAACCACCTCTCTATTTTAGAGAATGACATACCCTGTCCAACCCAGCTCACACATGCTCACTTCTTTCCTGAAAAATTCCCCAATAATTTTTGCTTCTTTCCTAAAAGACTCTTAAGTTGTGAATTAAAATGTGTCTCCTGGCAGGCTCTTCTTTTATTAGTCTTACTTTGATCATCCTAGTCTAGGTCCTATCAGCATTATCAAAAACATACATTCTCTCTCCCAACCCCCTTTCCCCTACTAGACTCACTCCAAGCCCTCATCATTTCATATCTGTAACACTTGCACTACTCCACTATCTGGTTTCATTGTGGCAGGTCTCTCCACCTTCCAACACTTTCTCCAGACTGCTGAATGATAAGCTACTGCCTTTGCAAACACTTTTCAGTGGCTTCCCAAAGTCCATGGAATAAAGCCTAACCTCCTCTGCCAGATTCTCAAGTTCTCAACACCCAAACCCCACCTCCCAAGAATGCACAGCATATGATCCAGGGTTACTAAATGAATTTCAGATCCCTGTGCCTACAATGCTGACTCAACATAAACAGCTCCACATGCCCTTTGCCTAGAACTTGCTTCCCCAACACTTGTCTACCTGGTGAGTCCCCGGGCATCTTTCAATTCCAAGCTCAACTCTCACCTCCTCTTTGAAGCTTTTCCTGCTGTCTCCATGTAGAGTCCAACTATGCCCTTGATGTGAACAATGAACCTTGCTCAGACTTCTAATAAATCTAACTTATACATGTCTCCTGGGGGAAGAGGAGTCCTTGAAGGGGTGGTCTTGTCATCTCTCAAGTATTTCTCCAGCACTTAACATAGGGAACATCCCCCTGCAGGTAAGAAGCACTTTTCACCTGCTAATTCTCCTGAGCACAGAGCCTTCTCCCAGCATAAGTCACCAGGTCCTGAACAATGAGAATGTCACATTAATAACACCATTATTAAAAGACTACAAAAGGCATGTACCATAACAGAGTACAAGGCACTTTTCTCCACTTCTTTCATTAATTCTCTAAGTGTTTTTGCCTTTACCATAACTTGAACAGAGAAGAAATTAAATGAACCAAATATTAACTAGCCTCTGATGTGCAAAATGATTTTAAAATAGACCTTGACCTGGAAATACAGGTGCATTCAAATATACAACCTGATAAGAGAGGAGAGACAGTAGAGTTCAATGTCTCAAACAAAGCTTTCCAAGACAAGAGTTCCTTATGATAAAGCCTAAAAACACAGCAATATTTTAGACACAATTTGAAAATGCTCTTCCTTGTCGAATAAATCTTACAAGATTACATATGGCAACATCTACTCTCAGAAAAGAAAATGCAGCTGGCTTTGTGTTCACAAAAACCACCAGTGCACTGTTTATAAATAAATAAATAAATAAGCAAGCAGTGAGGTGACCTAGTCACTGAGACAACAGTGCTAATAAGTCAAATCAAACCTTAGAAATAGTTTCCACATTAAATATATTGGGGTGTTAAGAAACTAAGTTTACTCAAAAGTTATTTTATCCATGGCTTCCTGAACATGTTTTCTCTTATTAAAAGCTTGTTAACTTCTTCTTGTTAAGGAAGTACACACAGGGGGAGCTGGTATTTCCTTGATTCTAAACTATACCAGTGCTAAAACAAAACAAATCCCAACCTAATTAATTCTATTTTTGGTCTAGTTTCCAAGGCAGTTTTCACAAAGACTATTCTTAGCCTACTGTTTCTAGCTTTATAACATCAATCTTCAGAAGCTGGAAACTGTTGTATTTTGTGTAATTCCTTGACATGTAGATTTGTTCTATCACTGACTCTCATCTTATTCCACCAGCTACAAAAGGTAGAAAAGAAATAAAAAGGAGAATCCATTGATTCTAAAGTTTCATTCCTGAAATCACTGTTAATTATTTCATGATATCATGTGATATGTTCTTACCAGGACTTTGTAATTTGGATTATATCAACATCAACATCAAGTTCCAGGTGGAGTCCTCCCCAAATCAGAACTGCCAGTGAGTCTCAGCAACAGTACAAACCAGAAGAAAGGGAATCAAGAAACAGGTTCTAGTTCCAAAAGGCCACTGACTTGACCTTGGGGAATACATTTCACTTCTGTAATTCAAACTGCAATACCTACTTCCAAAAAGGATGCTTCTAGGAACAGTTTAAGTGTTTTGAGCTTCTAAAATAAAATGAAATTTTATTAACAGAACATTTTATAAAACAATTTATTCTCTGGCCCAATTACTTAAATCATCCAGTCTAAAGGGTCATAACACTGCATTTGTTTTTGTTTTTGTTTTTCAAAAATCCCTACCTGCACCACTGTATTAACGAATAAGCTAAACGTTGACATTTTCTACCATTAAATAGAATAGGGGTATTACATCTCCTTATTCTTAAATGTGAAAGAAGAGTAACCCATTGAAATGGGAGTTAAAAGTCCTCAAGGAGTCGCCTGTCAGGTCAAATAAAATCTACTGGCAGACAGAAGACCTGCACTGTCTTCCGTGGACTCAAAAGAAGCAGGAAGATTCAACTGTGTCGTGTGTATGGCACTCTTCAACCTTCAAAATCTATCACACTGAAAAAGGACAAGGAAACGAAAGTGCTGATGGGGGAGCGCGAGAAGCCAAGCCTCCCGCGTCAGGATCCAATGACACGTTAGAACCGAAGGTGTTCTTAAGTTTAGTCCTTGGTAACTTTGTTTCTCTACCGAGAAGAGGTGTGAGGTGGCGGCTACTAGAAAACTGCAGCTGCCAGGGTGCTTGGAGGTTCCATCCACATTCCAGCGTCGACCCCAGGCCCCAGGGAGGGCGAGGAGCTGGAATGGGAAGAATCTACATTTTAGGCATCTTGAATCACTCAGCTGTCCGGGGCAACCGCCGCGGTCGTCCCGGGAAACGCACCATCCCCGGGTCCGGCCTCTCCACCCCACCCTGGCAAGGGGGAAAGGCTGCCCGGCCGGAGGACGGCGCAGCGGGCCGCCCACAGCTTCACCTGCGTTCGGAGGGCCCCACCCTCGCCCCCAGGTGTCCCGCCCAAAGCAGGACCCAGCCGCGGCGTGGGTGTGCGGCTCTCGCGTGCCTACTTACTTTGTCACTGGTGCTCTCGTTTTCGTGGTCGCCGCCGGCCGCCACTCCCTCGCGGGGTGGCGGCGCCACTGCTCCCCCGGGGCCGGGGCAGCCTCCCCGGTGCCTCAGCTCCAACATCTCCTGCTCGAGCGCGGCCGCGGCGGCCTCCAGCGCCCCGAAACCCGAACCTCGCGCGAGGTCTCACCGGCTGGCCCCCCTTCACCCCGCAGCAGCGCACTCAACGTCCCGCAGAGCCGCGACCACTAACACGCCCCCGCCCTGGAGGCGCGGCCGCCGCGGCGGGTCACCCCCAAAACGGCATCAACGAGCGAGCGCTCGCGGCTGCCTCCGGCGAGCCCGGCGCCGGCAGAGGGGAGAGGGGCGGGGGCGGGCTCCGGGGCCCCAGGACCGGCTCCGGTGCTTGCGGGGCAGACTCGGGGCGCCCGGCCTGAGCGGAGAAGGCGGAGACCCGGCGAGTGCGGCCACTGGTTGCCAGGTGCGCGTCTCCACGCAGAGGCCCAGGTGGGAAGAGAAGGAGGAGAGGGGAGAGAAGAAGGAAGCGTGACCCGATTTAGAGCTCCGCGGGGCGCCCGCCGCCAAGGCCTGGCCACTCCCCGCCCCGCCTCCGGACGCACCGGTCCCGGCCCCCGACACCTTTCTCGCAGCCCCTGCCTCCGGCGGCCAGGTCACGCGCCGCAGGCCCCGCCCCGCCCCTCTGCGCTGCACTGCGGCTCCCACAGCCCCGCCTCCCCAGCCGAGGGGTGACGTCACGAGCCTCCCAGGGCCCCGCCCCATCTCTGCGAGCACACAGGTGGGGAAGTACTGCTAAGGTGTGACCTGCGAGGGCTGGAGACTGGGAGGGAGGTGGAGGAGGGACGAGCTCCGAGTTTGGAAGTGCCGGGTAAGAACTAGACTTGTCACCGAACAGCTGGTAAGACTGGAAGACGCCTGGCAGGTAGTGACTGCAGCACCCCCTTCAAGTGACTCCGCTGCCGCCCCAGCTCCACTCACTGCGGCGTGTCAGAGGCTCAGGGGCGTCCAGAAGCAGGAACTTGTCTGGCAGGATGCACTGGCTGACTTCGAGGCATCACCCTGAAAATAAGAGATGCGTTTGCCTCACTAGACGTCCCGGGATGGGTTGGCCAGCGTTGATTACAAACCCAGGCTCTGCCTCTGATAAACTAGAGTGCTAAATCTCACAAAATTCACTTCCTAGGGTTCAAAGACAGAACTCAGGCCCTGAGATACCGTGAGGTTCAGTTTCCCAGCCAGCTAATCTTTCCGAAGAGTCATGGACCTTGGGCTGCTAAAGCTGGAACAGGAAGGGCCCAAGATCCGCATTACTTCTACTCCAAATCCTGTTAGAAGGCGATTAGTTTTCTTGACATGTATCTGCCACCTGGTCACTAGTAAGAAGCTGACAAATGGTAGGAGAAAAAGAAGGAAAAGAAAAACTAAATCAATAATATAAATTTCTTCAAGTCGTTACTAACACATGGAGAATCAGGTTTTTTTTTAATTTAATAACAAGCAAAAACAAAAAATCAAAGTAGGATGCATTAAAAAACAGAGCACGAGGACATCATTTTACTCCACCCAACAAATCTTTAGAGCTCTAGGTTCAGACTGAGTGTGTCTCTTTGAAAAGGATATAGAGAAACAGGTCAGGCTTAGGGGAAGAGTAACAGATGTTAAAAGATATAA
Source organism: Tonatia bakeri (assembly GCA_004024845.1). Taxonomy (NCBI): domain Eukaryota; kingdom Metazoa; phylum Chordata; class Mammalia; order Chiroptera; family Phyllostomidae; genus Tonatia; species Tonatia bakeri. The sequence goes on from PVIA01017809.1 coordinate 5,502, forward strand.
ATATAGGTCTTTTGACTGATGGTCATGGTGTGGTTTTCCTTAAGGAACAGAAGGCTGTGGGATGACTAGGTTAATCAATTGTTCTCCATTTCTTTGGAGGACCAGAATTAAGGACTGCCTCATTGTTGAAAACATGTTTGAAGAGACTGCTGAAGGTAGTGGAATTTTCATCTCTGGCTGCCTCACCTACTCAGCATAAAAGGGGCACTTTTCCACTGGTCCATTTAAACCTTCATAGAAGTTAAGTCAGAGTTCTAGTCCTACCAATGCCACTACCTGCCTGTGTGGCCTTAGGTTAGTCATTAAACCTCAATGTCCCCAACTGTAAAATGGAAAGGGAGGAGGATGACCTCCCTGGTCCCTTACAGCTCACACACGACTGCAACAAAAACCTCACTTTATCAGAAGCTAGCCCTTCCTTTCCCCCATGCCTCAAGAAAAGGGGGTGTAGCATAGCAAGGTGCTAGAATGGTTTCCTTTGTCTCCTTCCCCTAGTCAACCCCATAGTTCTTTTGACTTTCTTTTCCTTTGCTGTAGGAGAAAAAAAAGATAGTGAGAGAAGTGGAAGAAGGGAACAAGAGAGGACATGAATGCATGACAGAAGAAGTATTTCCTGACCCAAGAAAAGTGGGACCAGAGCAGAGACTGCCAAAACAAAGTGGTTTACTACTTTCCTCACCCTACCTTAAGCTCTGCTTGCTTCCTATGTTTCAGCTGAGATAGTAATTTCTTTCTGTCTTCACTACATTTTAGTCATTGCCGCTTGTTGAGTGATTACCCTGAGCCCAGACAGCAGGTACCAGTTTATTCATCTTCAATGGCCAAGCCCTTGTCACAGTGCTGGACCCCTCCCCCACAATCAAGTCATGAGGAAGTGAAGAAAGAAATGGGAGAATGGCAGAGGTACAGCATAACCAGGGGAAGATATATAATTTTGTGATTTTTAAATTAAAAGGTCTGTATTAGACTTCAGTATCCACTATCTTCATTTTTACTTTATGTGAAATAAAGATTGATTTTAATATGTATTAAAAGGAGGTTCTAGTAATGACTTGCACATTACTTTGGATATATTATGATATAGTTGACCATACTGGCCTTACTGAGCTCTGTATTCTCAGACTTTCTCAATGTCTTTTTTTTTATTCTTTCTTTTTCATTTTCATCTTTCTTTATTCTTTTTTCAGGGAACTTGCATTCTTGAAGTTTGTTATATTTATGTTCAGTGACACAAATTCTGACACATAGTGATTTCTAAAACCTCATCTGTTAGATCTAAATTGCAGATTCGACAAGCATTTTTAATCTGCTAACCCCAGGCTCATGCACAGGCTAGTCACATGGCACACACCTGGCCAATACTTCTTGGTTGATTAATAGATTTTCTACTTTAGTGATATTGCAATGATTTATAATTCTGAGTGAGGGATTTGCTAAGAGGACAAAGAGGGACAGTTCTAACATTGTTTATAATAGTTTTTCTTTTAGTTTGATTTTTTTTTACCATCTCTTGCCCCAAAATGGAGAAACCTTGCTTGAAGTAGTAAATATGTGATGGAGAGACCCATTATCATTCTCTTCCCTGAGTACTCTCTGAATGTTTCCAAACTGATAAACATTCCCCTCTTGTGTGGGAATTTGAGCTGCTTTCCAAATCAGAATCTCAAAGGCGCCTGTCTGGAATGTCCCTACCTTGCCAGGGTAAGAAGAAATCTTCCTCCGACAAGCATTTCTGGTTGCTTGGACACCCACTTTATACCTTTAATCACTTGACCTATCTTTCTCTGCTGCTCTCAGTTCAGTTTGTAAGTCAGAGGTAGGAATCTCTGATTTAGTACTACCAGAAAAACACTTTGTGGGAAATTCTTGAAGGACAAATTATGTTTATGTTACTTTTAATGAAACTGCACAGAATGGTACACTATCAGATATCATAGTAACCAACTCTCACAGGAGTGAGTGCATTGGCGTAGTTAGAGGCACAGCTTTTACATACAGGCAAACCTGGGTTGGTTCAAGTCAGAGCTTAGCCATCTTCTAGCTATGACCTAGTTCACTTTATGGAGCACTTCATCACACGCAGCTGAAGCGACAGCCCAACTGACACACCCATTCAAAGTTTATGTAGTAACTCTTTACATAACACTTTACAAAGCACTTTCACATACATTGTTTTATTCATTCTACTCAACAACTGATGAGGTAGGCAGGACAAATATTATTTCTGTTTTACAAGGAAAAAAATCTAAACATCAATATGTAAACTGCCCAAGTTAGCAGAGGAAATTGAAACCTACATTTTCTACCTCAAATTCTGCCAGTCTATTATGTTCTGCAAATAGGTGCTAGCAGAACATAAACTTCTAAGAGGCAGCAACTTGTGATAATAACTAATCACAGGAATTCTGGGCCAACCTGTTCGTGTGCAACACTCAGCTCTGCCACCTACTGGCTGTGCTTCTGTCAAGTAACTTAACCCCTCAGTGTGTCAGTGTCCTTGTATAAAAAATTAGAAAAAAGGGTAATGATATTTTCCTCCTACAATTCTTACGAATATTAAGGTTAATATACATAAAATACTTAGTGCCTGGTCATGGTTATGCACCATGCAAATATTGTGATTATTATCATTATATATTTTTAATTATATTTTATTGATTATGCTATTATACTTGTCCCAATTTTTCCCACTTTACTCCATCCAGCACACCACACTCCCTCAGGCAATCCCCACAAGGCTCATACATATAAGTTCATGTGCATGAGTCATGGCTATAAGTTCTTTGGCTACTCTTTCTCCTGTTTGTACTTTACACCCCCATGTCTATTCTGTAACTACCAATTTTTATTTCTTTTTCTTAAATATATTTTATTGATTATGCTATTGCAGTTGTCCCATTTTTTCTCCCCTTTATTCTCCTCCACCCTGAACCCCCCCTCCCACCATCATTCCCCCACCTTAGTTCATGTCCATGGGTCGTACATATAAGTTCTTTGGCTTCTCCATCTCCCATACTATTCTTAACCTACCCCTGTCTATTTTGAATCTACCATTTATGCTTCTTATTCCCTGTACCTTTTCCCCATTCTTCTCTCTCCCCCTCCCCACTGATAAACCTCCATGGGATCTCCATTTCTGTGAATCTGTTCCTGTTCTAGTTGTTTGCTTAGTTCATTTTTGTTTTTGTTATTTTTTTTAGGTTCAGTTGTTGGTATTTGTGATTTTGTTGTCATTTTACTGTTCATAGTTTCAATCTTGTTCTTTTTCTTAGATAAGTCCCTTTAACATTTGATATAATAAGGACTTGGTGATGATGTACTCTTTTAACTTGATCTTACCTGTGAAACCCTTTATTCCATTCTGAATGATAGCTTTGCTGGTTAGAGTAATCTTTGTTGTAGGTCCTTGCTTTTCATCACTTTGAATATTTCTTGCCAGTCCTCTCTTGCCTGCAAATTTTCTTTTGAGAAATCAGCTGACAGTCTTATGGGAACTCCCCTGTAGGCAACTGCTTTTCTCTCACTTCTTTTAAGATTCTCTCTTTATCTTTAATCTTTGGCATTTTAATCATGATGTGTCTTAGAATGGGCCTCTTTCTGTCCATCTTATTTGAGACTCTGTGCTTCCTGGACTTGCATGTCTATTTTCTTCACCAATTAGGGAAGACATTTTTCATCATTTTTTTTCAAGCAGATTTCCAATTTCTTCCTCTTTCTCTTCTCTTTCTGGTACCCCTATGACGTGAATCTTTGTAAACTTGAAGATATCCCAGAGGCTCCTTATACTATCCTTATTTTTTTTATTTATTTTTTTCTTCTTGTTGTTCTGATTGGTTGTTTTCTGCTTCCTTATGTTTCAAATCATTGATTTGATACTTGGCTTCATTTACTCTGTTGATTCCCTGTAAATTGTTCTTTATTTCAATTAGAGTATCATTCATTTCTGACTGAATCTTTTTTATGCTGTTGAGGTTGTCACTAATTCCTTGAGCATCTCAATAACCAGTGTTTTGAACTCTGCATATGATAGATTGCTTATCTCCATTTCATTTACCTCTTTTTCTGGAGTTTTGATCTGTTTTTTCATTGGGGCCATATTTCTTTGTCTCCTCATTCCAGCAGCCTCCCTGCATTTATTTCCATGTATTAGGCAGAGGTGCTCTGACTCCCTGTCTTGGTATCATGGTCTAATGTAGTAGGTGCCCTGTGGATCTGTGGCACAGCCTCCCCTATCACCCAAGCTGGGTACTCAAGATGCATCTTTTGTGTGGGTCAAGTACCCTCCTCTTGTAGTTGAGCCTTGGTTGCTGTTGTGGGAGGGATTTACCCAGGCTAGTCAGCTGCAAGGATTAGCTGTGACCACTTCCACCAACCTCCTCACTCCATGGTGGATCCACTGTGCAGGAGCAGGATGGTAGTGTTCCAATGTGGTCTGTAGCTGTCTACTGGGTATGCAGGCTCTGGGCTTTCTCAGGTGGTGGAGGCCAAGGTCAGCCACTACCTGTGTTCTGCCCAGGGCCACCCTGAATGAGCTACAAAGCAATCTGAAATAGCTGCTACTTTTGCTAGACTTAGAGGTTTCCAGGAAAAGCCAAGCTGTGAATCTAGGCTTGTTGCTGCTAATGTCAGGCCTGGGGTCACTTAGCTAGAAGTCCAAGGTCTAGGGGCTCCCTGTGGCTGGCTCTTACTTATTTGAGAGGGTTTAAGAAGCTGTGAAGCAAGATCCAAGACTGGCCATTCATATTAAAAAGTCACTGTTAACAGCCTATGTGGGCCCATAAGTTGGGTGGGGCAGAGCCTCAGGGAAACACCAGGGTGGGGCCAACAGTATGAGCCAGGTTGATGGAGTTTGAGATATGGCACCCTTGTGCTAGTTCTGTGACTCAGTGAGGGGCGGGTTCAAAAAAGGGACAATTACCTCTGCCTACCTTTTTGTCTGGGAGAAAGGCATCCCCCAGTTCTTGCCCTGATGCCAGAAATTTCAGTTCCTTCTAAATACTACTCATGCCTTTCAAGCTGCTACCCCAGTGCTGGAGCTCAGAGGGAACGAATCTGAGTAAGTCTGTGTGTAGGTCTTTTAAGAGTTACTGCTTGGGAATCTTCCCAATCGCAGTTTCTTTCAATGACTCAATCCCCACTGGGGATTTGTCTTCCTGGCACTGGAACCCTGGGCAGGGAGCTTTATTGGGACTGGGACTTCTCACTCCCAAAATATCCCTCCTGAAATTTTATCCACCACATGTGGGCATGGGAACCATCCCTTTCCACACCTTAGCATCTTCTTCTCCCCTACCAGTTTGGCTGTATGTAGTTTCTTTAATTCTTTGGTTGTTAAACTTGCATTCAACTTGATTTCTGATGGTTCTGAGTGATGGTTGTTCTATAGTTAAGTTGTAATTTTGATGTGGTTGTGCAAAGAGACAAGCTGTGTTTACCTATGCCACCATTTACATTATTGAAAGCCTCATTTCTTTAGAGAACGATATTCAACTTCTAAACTCACTGAAGCTGCAACACCCCACAGAACTTTGAAGAAAAAAGAATATGCTGACACTGCTCTGAAATTATGAAATAAGGTAGGACACCTTTGCAAATCAGTACAATAAAATCATCAGCCAATCAAATTAATTTTTGCTAGCAGTAGTAAGATGAGAGAAATTGCCATTCCCTATTATTAACTAGAATTGATTACTACCATATATCTTATATATGATATGATGATTACAGAATTCCTCCACTAAATCATAGTAACTCTTGGAGTTCTGGCCAAGATGGAGGCATAGGTAGAAACCTTTCACTTCCTTGCACAACCAAAAAGAGGATAACAACCAATCTAAAATCAATAAACAACCAGAAGTGTCAGAAAATCAAACTACATGGAGCTCTGAAAACCAAGGAATTAAAGAAACAGTCAACCAAAACAAATGGACCAGTAAGACACTGCAGTGAGGCAGCAGACCATGTGGTCAGGGCTGGCTGAATGGGAAACTGAGACTCAGAACTGACTGTGGACTATGTTGCCAGGGTTGGAGGAACTCCCAGTCTCACATGAGAGTTTGTTGGAAAGTGGACTAGAGATAAGCAGGTGAGCTGCCTTGTTCCCTCTCTGGCCTCTCCCCTACAGGCAGCACTGCAGTGAAACAAGGAGGGTTGCCCTGCCCTGGTGAATACCTAAGGCCCTACCCCCTTACAATTTAATAGGTGCCCCTAGACAAAGAAGTATGGCCCAAATGAGAGAATAGAGCAAAGCTTCAGAAAGAGAGCTAGGTGATGAGGAGAGAGCCAACCTATCTGATGGAGAATTTAAAGCCCTGGTAATCAAAATGCTCACAGAACTGACTGAGCTTGGTTGAAAAATGAAAAAGCAAATTCAAGATACCCAAAATGAAATAAAGCAAAATATTAAGGGAACCAACAGTTACAGGAAGGAAACCAAGACTCAAAGCAATGATTTGAAACAAAAGGAAGAAATAAACATCCAACCAGAACAGAATGAAGAAACAAGAATTCAAAAAAATGAAGAGAGGCTGAGGAATCCCTGGGGCAACCTGAAACGTTTCAATATCCAAATTAAAGGGGTACCAGGAGAAGAACAACAGCAAGAAATTGAAAACTTATTTGAACAAATAATGAAGAAAAACTTCCCCAATATGGTGAAGGAAATAGACTTCCAGGAAGTCCAAAAAGCCCAGAGAGTTCCAAAGAAGTTAGACTCAAAGAGGAATATACCAAGGCACATCATCATTAAGCTATCCAAGATTGAAAATAAGAAGAGAATCTTAAATGCTGCAAGAGGAAAGGAGAGAGTTACCTACAAAGGAGTGCCCATAAGACTATCAGTTGACTTCTCAAAAAAAAAAAAAACCCAAAAAAAACCTTAGTGGTGACTAGGGGCTGGAAAGAAGTATTCCAAGTCATAAAAGGCAAGGACCTACATTCAAGATTACTCTATACCACAAATCTTTCATTTAGAATGGAAGGGGAGATAAAGTCTTTCACAGATAAGGTAAAGTGAAAGGAGTTCATCATCACCAAGCCCTTGTTATATGAAATGTTAAAGGGACTTATCTAAGAAAATGAAGATAAAAAATATTAACAGTAAAATGACAACAAACTCACAACTATCAACAAATGAACCTAAAAGAAAAGACATACAGTAAAAACAAAAGCTAAGCAAACAACTAGAACAGGAACAGAATCAGAGAAATGGACATCACATGGAGAGACTTCAGTGGGGAGGGGGAAGGGGGGAATAGGGGGAAAAGGTACAGGGAAGAAGAAGCATAATTGGTAGGCATAAAATAGATGGGGAAGAGATAAAAAATGGTATAGGAAACAGAGGACTCAAGGAACTTAATTGTACAACCCATGGACATGAACTAAGGGGGGATTCTGGAGGGCTTGGGGGGCAGGGCACGGGGGGAAGGGGGAGAAATTGGGAAAACTGTAATAGCATAATCAATAAAATATACTTAAAAATCATAGTAACTCTTAGCAAATTGTATTTTGGTGATTTAGTTCCTTTGTAAAATAGGCAGTTTTGTCCTTCTATAACTTTATAAATTATGTTCTAAAAATGGGTATATGTGTGCTTTTAGTACTGAGTGATTCAACTATTTTATTAATGTTAAACATAGCTGGACTTATATCTGTTTGGAGGTGGTCATTTAGAGAAGTGGAAGAGGTTGGTGACTGTCCTTAGAAGCACTGATCACTATTTACTTCAAATTATATCAGTTATCTCTGATCAACGAACAGCTGAAATCCAGAGATATCAGTCAAAGTTCTTGGATACAAATCTGTCTGACTTAGGCAGACAGTAATTTATTCAAAGGTTGATAAGAAGGTCACGGAACTCTTGGGAAAGCTGTAGTACCCAGCATGGAAAACTTTTAGAAACCCATAACTATGGTCAAAGTCATCACCCAAACCAGCCAACTGAGGCCACCATTGCGAGACCCACTGGAACAGGCCACCACAGTCTGCACCGTCACTGTGAGGATACTAGCCACTGCATGCCACATTTGCCATTGCAGACCCTTTTCCACTGAAGTTTTTCTTCACAAACTGGTGTTTGCCGATACTCTAACAATGGGAATGATTTGCTTATAAGATGCAATACAGTCATAGAAACCTCTTCTGAAAAAAATTCTTACTGATTAGAAAAATAAAAGCTATAGTTCATGTCTGTTGGAAGATACAACAAATACCATATTTCTTCTCTCATCGGCCCCATTTTTATTCACAGTTTAACCACTCTGAAATTATAGTGTATCTTACTATGTAATAAGAAACATTGTCATCCCTGACCAATGTGTCTCAGTTGGTGGAGTGTCAGCCTGTGAACTGAAAGGTCACTGGTTTGATTCCTGGTCAGGGTACATGCCTGGGTTATGGGTTCAGTCTCCCATCAGGGCACGTGCAAGAGGCAACCAACTGATGTTTATCTCGCTCTCTTTCTCCCTGCCTTCCCCTCACTAAAGATAAATAAATAAATATTAAAATAGAAACATTGTCATATTTTGCCTGGCCATTTTATTTTTCTTAGCAGTACATATAATTATGGTGCATTTTTTCAATGTATTTTATTGATTATGCTATTACAGTTGTCCCATTACCCCCCTTCATTCCCCTCCACCCTGCACAACCTCTCCCACCCACATTCCCCCCCTTTAGTTCATGTCCATGTGTCGTAAGTTCTTCAGCTTCTACATTTCTCATACTATTCTTGCTCTCCCCCTGTCTATGTTCTACCCACCATCTATGCCACTTATTCTCTGTACCTTTGCCCTCTCTCTCCTCTTCCCACTCCCCTGTTGCTAACCCTCCATGTGATCTCCATTTCTGTGGTTCTGTTCCTGTTCAAGTTGTTTGCTTAGTTTGCTTTTGTTTTTGTTTTAGGCATGGTTGTTAATAGTTGTGAGTTTGCTGTCATTTTACTGTACATGTTTTTTATCTTCTTTTTCTTAGATAAGTCCCTTTAGCATTTCATAAAATAAGGGCTTGGTGATGATGGACTCCTTTAACTTGACCTTATCTGAGAAGCCCCTTATCTGTCCTTCCATTCTAAATGAAAGCTTTGC
>PVIA01017810.1:0-14583 GCA_004024845.1 Tonatia bakeri
TACTCTATCCAGCGAAGCTTTCATTTAGAATGGAAGGGCAGATCAAGTGCTTCTCAGGTAAGGTCAAGTTAAAGGAGTTCATCATCGCCAAGCCCTTATTATATGAAGTGTCAGAGGGTCTTATCTAAGAAAAAGAAGATGATCAAAGTATGAACAGTAAAATGACAACAATCTCACAACTATCAACAACTGAACCTAAAAAAACAAAAATAAACTAAGCAAACAACTAAAACAGAAGCAGAATCACAGAAATGGAGATCACATGGAGGATTATGAGCAGGGAGGGGGAGGAGGAGAATGGGAGGAAAGGTACAGAAAATAAGTAGTATAAATGGTAGGTACAAAATAGACAGGGGGAGGTCAAGAATAGTATAGGAAATGGAGAAGCCAAAGAACTTACATGTATGACCCATGAACATGAACTAAGGTAGGGGGAATGCTGGAGGGTGGAAAGGGCAGTGCAGGAGGAGGGGGATAAAGGGGAGAAAAAAATGGGCCAACTGTAATCACATAATCAATAAAATATACTTTAAAAATTTTTATTCATTTGTACAGAAAATATTTATCAGAAGCTGTGTGTTTCTGTTCACTACACTATATCTAAACAATCCTGCAGTGTGACTGAGACAGTTTTAGTGTTGAAACAAAAATTTTAACACTGAAGAGAAAAACAAATAACAATACAATGTAAAAGGAAACCTAAGGAAACCACAGCTTAGCAGTATTTCTTGTGTTTTAAGAAGGAGTTTGTGTCTAAGAAAGTATTCTGTTGAACAGATTAGGCATTTCTGAGATTTTAAAGTGCATTTATTGTAGAAGTTAAATTTTGAAAGCCTGTTTGTCTTTTTTCCCTGTAATGGTTTAGGTCCAATCATTGTAGAGTAGGACCAATGCACAAAATAGGCTTTTTGTAGATTCTCTACCCTTCCACCCCACCTGACTCTTAACAGTTCTGTTCAGACCCGAACTTCACATTAAGAGATTATATGGTTTTTAGGATGTTTGTATAAGCAGAGGTTACACTGCAGTTTGAAGTGTAAGTGCCATTTGAATGTGTGACAAGGACTGATCACTCAACATGTTGGAAGGCAGGCTTTGAACCTCTGACTTACAAAACAATATAGTTTTTATTTCTATAGAACCAATTCAGGTAATAATCAATTTGATCCCAGCTTTCAGGAAATTGGAGAAGTAAGTCTCAAAGTCACAGAGTAACACTAATTTAAAAATCAGCATTTACTTATATTCAACTTTGAAGGAATATCAGTTGTCTTTTAAACACGTCTTCTTGTTCCAGCGCATAAAGTCTGGCAGAGATGGCAGCGGAGGTTCCCGTAGCAAGAGAGAAAGTAGTGCTGGCAGTGGTGAGTGTTTTCTGTCATCTTGAAGTTCTGGATTAATACATGAGCTTCTGGGAACATTTTAAAACAATCCAAAAATACCCTTTACCTGTTTGTTTGTGTGCTTGTTTGCTATATGCACAGTAAAACCTCACTTTTGCAGGCAGACAGTCTGATATGTAAATTGAGTGTAAATATTAGCAATGGTTAGTTCTTAACCATACTTGTTTCTGCAAATTACATAACAAATGAGTTCAAGTTGGATAAATTATTATAGATTTAATGAGGTTTTACTGTGCAAAATTTGTAAACTTACGTTTTAAGGAAGTATGAGAAGTAAGATGGTCTTATAGAATGCAGACAGTCCTGGGTCTTGAGCCTCACTTTCAGTGTAGAAAACAGTACCAGTCTAGGACCTGAGGGACACAGTTATTCTGGTCTTGATCATGACAACCATGTGCCTTTGGAGCAGTCCTAAATGCTGGAGGAGGTTGGTGATTTCTAAAGTTGTTTGCATCTCCAAAGTCCTTGACTTTGTAACCACCCATGACATCATCACCTAATAAGAAGGTTGGTTTGGCAAGTCTTCCTTCCCTTTTTCCCATCAACAAAATCTACCTTCTTCCTCTACTTCAGGGGATAGTGTAAGTTAAATTTAGTAGAAATTTGGTAGTTTTAAGGAAACTATGAGAAAACTAAATGCCAAATGGAACAGATAAACACAGCTCCATTCTTTCACATCCGTACTTAGCAGGGTCATGCATATGGGACCCAGCCTAGCTACATTCTGTCATGCCTGTCTGTGATCTAGGAGTCCGGGCAAGCAAGATGTGAGTGACCCTTAGTTAGGCAGGCCTCTCATTAATCCACAACCTTTACTGGACGCGTCCTTGGTGCCCAAAATTCTGTTTAGTGCCAAGGACACAGAGAGGAGTAAAATGGTGACCCCTGTGCTCTAGAAAATTCAAATGTAGCTGGAAAGACACACAAGGTTCTGGTGCTGAGGGGGCTGCCACAACTGAGACAGGCATCTGTGTTTTCCAAGATTCAGGCCTACTACACTGGGGACAATGGCTGTTGATAGAAGTCAGAGGTCTGCTTCACCAAGTACGTTAGGTGGTTAGTCATTGGTGCCTCTAGTTCTAGCAAGACAGCCTGACCCTCCAAGGCTCAGTCCAGCGTCTCCCCCGACCCTCCTAGTCCTGACTGAGTAACCTTCAGATTGCAGGAACTGTTGCTTAAGGGCCAGCCACCTCCTGTCTCATCAGACTCCTGATCATGCTGGACACCAGTGTCCCCATACTGGCCCCGGCCCTCATCTGTGCCTCAGTTTTGCCACCACCCCACCTCTGCTCCTGTTTTACCATATGCCTTTGACTGTCTGGGTTGGATGTAGCTGCACTCCAGGTCTGAGACATGGGCCCCTGCAGTTGTCTGTAAGTCTGAGACAGCAATCCGGGCTCACAGCCCCTGTCCAAGCCTCAGCAGCAGGTGTGCTGTGGAATTTAGCATTTTTTGTTTTGGAGTTTAGAAAGATAATATGGTGCATTATCCATAGAGTGTGGAATTCCCAGGAGAGCACCTCATCATTGAATAAAATAATAATTTAGTGAAACATGAATACTTACATTTACAATAAATAATGGCTAAAAATCACTTCAGGGCAAGTTAGGTTTTATGCCCAAGAAATTTCCATACTGCCACCTGAACACATGGCTTTCAGATCTCTCTATTTGGAATTGTGGATGAGGGATCATGGACCTATATGTGCCCAAAATGTATTGACCATCTGAGAAGTCAGTAGACCAGCTAAAGAAGCCCTGGAAAGGTGCTGCTGTTGGTGCACCCTTGCTCTTTGGAAGCAGTTGTCCCTGATATGAGCTCTCTTGAAACTGAGTGTCCCACTAGAGAATAATTGCTTTGAATAACCCCTAAGGATGTATTCATTGTTTACTAAAATTCTGGGACCAGATTTATCCATCCTTTAAGGATTCTACATTTCCTCTAAAAATCTTAAGTTCAGAGTCACCAACCAGTCCCTCCCTAAACAGCAGCAGCCTTCCCTGGTACCTCATGAAATGTGTCCAGTGTTAACCCCGATGTATTCACTTTGAAACTTTGCTTCAGGAACATCACAACCTCCTAACGGGATGCCAGGGCAGCCCCAGAACAGGAGTATGTTGAGGTTTAACCAGAGCCCCAAGAAGGTATCCCGGGCCAACTCCAATGTCCTGCATCTTGGATACACCATAAGGGTCAAGGTGTGCCTCAGGGGCCACCAAGATAATAGGTCCTCTGACATGAAGTGCTGCTCAGCCTTCCTAGGACACCCTTTCCCTAATACTTCTGGGACTGTGTTGCACCTCAGAGCAAAACAGTCTGGTTGGTGACACCAAGGCTGACATGTAAGGAGAAGAGCTGCCTGATCTGACTCCATGTGCAGAGAGGCCTCTGTTAGGAAGTCATCTCCTGGTTCTGGGCTTCCCGCTGCTGCTTGCTCTTAGTAAGTTTTCCTCCCTTCATCTTGTCCACTTCCATCCAGCACAAATAAGTCCTTTCTCACCCCAGGGCATTAGGGAGTAGAAACTGTGATGTGGACACATTTTTACAATCCGGGTTTCATGTTCCCATGCTCTTGGCCCAAGTTGAAGGCACTAACCGATTCCTTACCAGGGGACTTGCCTGCTTCCCCCCACCCATTTGCTTCTCTGTTCCTTATTTCTTCCCTTCATCCTGAAGCCCAAGGTGGAGGCCTTTTTGATGACAGAAATCATGTTTTCTGCCTCCTTTCTTCAGTTCTCAGCACAGGCCCAGGGTAAGGCTCTCTCTGGCTTCAAAGTCCAAGTAAACCATGCTGTGGCCCCCACTCACTGTCTCCTCTCTTTCCCCTTGTGCCACCCAGCACCCCACAGTGCACTGGATACACCCATACTCCACACCAGCACCAATCACTCTACAAGGCTGTCCCTTATCCACTTGTCATTCATGAATTCCCACGACAAATCTCCATAAAGGGAGCCCCAATCTCACCCATCTTCCACCTCTAACCTGTAAAACCTAGACATGTACATTTCTAGCTTAACATGGAAATATTTGCCCCTTCGGCATGGATAAATGCACAGTTCAATTGGGAGAACTGTGTGAATCCAAATGAGGCCAGTTATAAGCTAGTTTAAGTATAATAATTTAATTGCAGTGCCTGCAACTTGACTTCCAGAGTCAAGCCCAGGACATAGGACCATGGGGAACTAAAATGCATCATCATTATTTGTTTATATATTGTAAGATAGCGATTTCTGATATGCTCAAGGGCCCTTGGAAATTGTTCTGTTTTTGTGGATTAGACTAGTCTCCTGGCAGCCTGATTTTTGCTGTTAATTTTCTCAGTAAACCTCAGCTTCTTCCCTCTTCAGTGGGAGCTTCTGAGTCAGTCAGTCAGTCTGTGATGGGCCAGGAATCTGCATTTCTGACAAGGTCCCAGCTAATGCTGCTGCCCTGAGACCATGCTTTAACAAGCACTGCTGTATCTTCAGTGAGATGATACAGGATTCAATGTGACAGAGTATCACTAAATCACCAAATTTAAAACCACAGTGTTTGGTGGTCTGTTGATCCATCCTCAGCCTCTTGTCCTGGATCTATCACAGCCAAGCTGGTATGAACATTACACGCACAACCCACAGAGGGCTGCGCTGGACTAGGTGTGCTCTGGTGCTGAATAAATGTGGCTGTTATGATTATTATTTGATATAAATCGCACTGAAAGGTACTACTGCCTGGTGTAGAATTTTGAATGTCCATTCCAGGATTGTCAGCATGTCAGTGTGCTTTTAAATAGAATAAATGAAATTAAATGAAATGAATTTGTTTTAACTATTTGAAGTAATGATGTATTTCCCTTTTAAATGCACAATTTTGGGCTAAGGTTTTAGCAACTCAGTGCCAAACATCACTCAGTTCAGAAGAAACGTTGAGTCAGCTCCTGTAAGGAGAGCTGTGTCCCTGACATTTATAGTCTCAATAGTGAGCATGTGCTCATCCCACACCGACAAAGTGGACGAGAGCAGGGACTGAGCTCCTGCGTGTCGTGCTAGCTGCATTCAAAGGCCAGGAAACCACGGACCACCTCCGCTTCTCACGTGTTCCTGTCCTCAGACACAGAGCCTTCCCTACGGCGTCAGCCCTTTAGCATGATGCTGGCGTCTGTGACTCGCTTTCAGTGCTGTGCTGTCAGGGTTACATTTCAAAATTGTTTTTTGTTTACTCCATGTGAAACTTAATGGTTTGCTGCATTTTCAGTTTAATTTTTATTATGTTTTGGCTGTGAACTTTTTCTACAAAAATGTATCTCAGTTTTATACAAAAATAATTTCATAATGAAAATTATAGGATATTATGACTCAGTGAACAGAAATTCACTTTAAGTTCAACTTTTTGAAGAACGTTTTTTATAAAGTACATTGTAAACACATTTTTTATCTTAAATAACAAGTTTTATTTTACGACTGTAGTCAAAGGTGGGCAAGTTCTTTGCCTAGAATACCTTTGCGTAGTTTTACTGGGCCCCAGTGGTGTCACAGTGTCCACCACATATGAAGGGACAAAAGATCACTATCTAAGGAAGGAAGATAGAAAATCTAAGTGAATACAGCCAAATTCCAAGAATCAAATCAACAGAATGTAGGTAATCTGGGAGGAGAGAGTGAGTCTGTGCAAGATGAAACAAAGCCTTCAAATACTGCTGGGGCTGGGGGTTCCTACTTCTCAAGAGTATCACTCCTATCAGTTCCATCCCATGTAGGCACCCGCTTCGCCTCGGAAATCTCAGGAGAAACTGTACTGGACATCCTGGCTGCTCCACACTTCCAGGCTTGACAGCACCACACTGAACTTTGTTAGTAAGGACTATTAGAAGATAGTTAACAGTGTCACTGTTGCACCAGCATATTCAGTGTCAGAGCCTGAAGCATGTGTCTGTTAGTCCACACTGTTGCTCTGACCTAATGTGTCACCTGTCCTCTCGTACAGTGGCTTGCTAAGCCAAGTGTCAGCACACTTCCTGTAGAGGCCCAGGTGGTAGGTGGATGAGGCTCAAGGGCTATGTCCTCTCATCCACTGGGATTCGAGACAGCAGAGATAGCATGTAAGTGGACAAGCACAGCCGTGTCCTCACCTTCATATTCGGACACTGAATTCCAAATGTTGTGTAAATGTCATGTGCCACAAAATATTATTCATCTTTACCTTTTTTCCCAGCCACTATAAAAGTATTGTTAACTCACTAGACATTCAAAAACAGGGATGGGTTAGGTTGAGCCAACAGACTGTACTTAGCTGATTCCTGCTCTACACCCAACTCTCCATGAACGTTCTTGGTCATGACAGGTGGGGCTCAGAAATGTCCTTTTGACGAGAGCACCAGTCACAACTATCTAACCCAAGTATACAGCTGTGCAGTGAGGCTCTCTATCATTGAACTCTTCTTCTTAACATGACCTCAGCTGTTTACAGTGGAGCCACCTCCAAATTGTCAGACACAGAATAACAGAATGATGAGGCATTGTGTCAACAGAAGGTGCCCCTTCCCTCCAACACTTAGCTTGCTGCCCTTATTTTGAGATCATTGCAGTTAGTCCCTCAATCCTGGTATCATTCAGCATCCATGTACTCCCTTTTTCAAATGACTACATCTTATGTGACTTTGGGCAAGTTACTTAATCTCTTTGTCACAGCTTCCTCCTCAGTCAGATGGGAATGAACATGGGACCTACGCGGTAAGGTTGTTGAGAGGAGAAGCTGACTTTATACATGGAAGTGCTAGCAAAGGTGATTCCTTTGACAAAGAAGAATGTGGGCAGTACACAAACTCTAGTGCCTACCTCTGGGTTTTGTGAGGGTCCATGTGCACATTTGCTTGATGTATGCTTGAGTTTGTCCTTGGGTTTTTTCCTAAACCTGTGTCTCATGCGTGTCTGTGCATGAAGGCCAGTGTCAACACATGGACTATTGTCTCACTGTTTACAAAAGAGGGTTTTTAGCAAAAATACTAGAAATTATATCTACAAATGAGTGGTAATTTTTGAAGTTACCAATTTGGAAATTAGAGCATTTATTCCAGTGTTGATGCAGTTAATCAAAACATTCATCAAACACCTCTTTTGGAATTTCCATCATATGCAAATCACAAAAAGCATAGGAAATCCAGTCTAAAAATTTTACAGATATGTATACTATACATATTTAAATGTGATAAAATATGTAAACTATGTATATTACATCTATAAATATCTACATGTGTGTGCATAGTTTATGCATACAGTTGTTTCCCTTGTGCCTTCCTGTCTTCCTGCCTTCCGATCAACAAATAAGCATTTATCAAGTTCCTGACCATCATGGTTGCTCGAGAAATACCTATCCCCTTCCAGCTTCTTCTTCCATGTCCTTTTTATATGAGTTAAGCATTTAGGATGTGAAATCTAGTAAAAATAAAATAAATTATCTACTTTGCTTCCATCCTCACTGATCCCTCCACAGGCTCCCTCCGCCTCTCAGTGTTGCCTGTTACAGTGACTGTCAGAGTTGACTTCTCCAGTTGTGATGGGTAGCAATACTATCAGAGAAACAAATGGAGGGAGTGAGCAGTGCAGTAAAACTGAGCCTTGCAGCTAGAATGACATAAGCATGAGCTGACATTCTCAGAGTACAGCTGGGCCCTAGCCATGGGCCCTGTGTGGTTATGTGCAGTAGTGTCACGTGTGCTGCCAGGCCCTGACTTCCTCGGGTGCAGGGCTGTGAAGGAACTTTGGATCCATGTCCAGTTAGCTCTCAAAAAGGATGGGGCAAAGGAAGATCAGCCTCCTCATGACAAAGGGTAGGTCATTGGCAGGTTGTGCTATGAAGTATGTTTGACAGTTGATTCATGAGAAAGAGAGGGAGAGAAACATCACTGTCTGGTTGTCTCTCACATGTTCCCTGCTGGGGATCTGGCCTGCATCCCAGACATGTGCCCTGATTGGGAATCCAGCTGGCAACCCTTTTGTTCACAGGCGGGCGCTCAATCCACTGAGCCACACCAACCAGGGCCCCCACAGTTTTTTACACCTAGAGGTTTTTAGACTTTATTTACCCATGCTAGAACCCTGGTTTGGGTGGTCTGTCTCACTCCCCAGTTGTTCCTCCTGGCTTATCCACACAAAAATGTGGGATCGCCCTATCCTCCAGTTGCCACCTTGCCACATGTCCTCTCAGCCCAGGCTTCCCATCTGTGCCCCTCCTGTCTGTCTGGATGAATGTTTCTTCTTTAACTCCTTGATTGTCAGACTTCCATACAGTTTGATTTTCTAGCAGTTCTGGTCTTTTTTTTTTTTTTTTTAATTTGTTGTCCTTCTTTTCATTGTGCAAGGAGGTACAGTGTGTCTACCTATGCCTCCATCTTCGCTGGAACTTTGTAACATTTTCTTACTTTCATTACTAGTATATTATGTACTCAGTTTGTTAAAATCATTGAATTTAAATCATAAAATCTTTGCCATATCTAATTCTGTTTAAGGAATTAACAAAAATGAAGTACATTGCTTTTCATCTTTAGTTCTTTTTCTGCCTTCAGTTTATCTACAACTGTAAATAATTTTCTTACTCTTCTTTCTTTCTGCTGTGTAGTATTCCATTGTGTGAATATACCACAGTTATTTGATCCACTTATATACTGACAGTTCCTTAGGCTGTTTGTAGACCTGGGCTATTATGAATAACACTGGTATGAACACTAGGGTACATAGGTTCTTTTGTATTGGTGTTTCAGGATTCTTAGGGTATAATCCCAGCAGTAGAATTACTAGATCAAAAGGAAGTTCTATTTTTAGTTTTTTTAGGAAATTTCATACTGTTTTCCACAGTGGCTGTACAAGTCTACATTCCCACCAACAGTGCACTAGGGTGCCCCTTCCTGCACAACCTCGCCAGCACTTGTTGTTTGTTGATTTGTTAATAATGGCCATTCTGACCTGTGTGAGGTCATAACATGGATGGAACTGGAGAGTATTATTCTAAGTGAAATAAGTCAGATGGCAAAAGACAAATACCGTGTGATCACCTATAACAGGGATCTAATGAACAAAATAAACAAATAAAATAGAACCAGAGGCATGGAAACAAGGAACAGACTACAGTAACCAGAGGGGTCAGCGGAGAGGGCGGAGGAAGAGGAGGGGGAAAGAAGGGGAAATGTCTAGTGAAGGCACGTGTATGGATGACTCATGGACGTGGATGACAGGGTAGGCACTGACTGTGGGAGTGGGGAGTAGGCGAGGCAGGGGAGAGCAATGGGAAAAATTGGGACAAGTATAATAGAACAATGGTAAAATAAAAAATAATAACTTTCAGTCCTGGCTGGTGTAGCTCAGTGGATTGAGTGCGGGCTGCGAACCAGGCATCGCAGGTTCGATTCCCAGTCAGGGCACATGCCTAGGTTGCAGGCCATGTCCCCCAGCAACCGCACATTGCTGTTTCTCTCTTTCTCTCTCTTTCTCCCTCCCTTCCCTCTCTAAAAAAATAAATAAATAAAATCTTAAAAAAAAAAAAAGAGTGTCTGGAGGGAGGAAGGGAGGTATTTAAAATAATAATAATAATAATAATAATAATAATAATAATAACTTTCATGCTCTTAACCATATTCCTTCTCAGTAAGTAAAGACTATTCCCTTGAAAACTGACTTAATTTTTATTTGAAGAGAACATATAAGGGAAGTTTTTATAGTCAGCCTTTTAATTTGTTCCATGAATAGAGCCTATGTCATAAAACAATCTCACAAAAAAAGAACTCGTGTTTAAAAACTGTTACATCCTAAAATGTTGTAAATAGGTCACCTTCTTAGTATGAGTTGCCTTGTAAAGATTTTAGTCAAAGCAGGATGTCATCTGCCCTGTGGCAAAGGAGCTATGAGAATTTTTCCAAGTCTCAAGATTACAAACTTGCTTTATAAGTTGAAGGCAAGAAGAGCGAACATCTCTGCTGCTCTGGGGATGGGATGAGGGTCTAAAACAGGACTGTGAAAAGCAATTGTGAGTTTAATTTGTCTGGATGTTTGTCATTCAGACAGCTACACATCATGATGAGCTAAACTGCCAAGGTTGGAATAGCATATGGCAGGAATATATGAATAAGACCACACTTCTTTATATATACTTTCCACGTCTATGAAAAGTGCCACATTTTACATAGATCCTTTGCCAAAATAGACATTACTGTGTATGGGCAAGGACCATGCTGGCAGTTGGAAAACCTGGATTTTGGTGTTGCCTTGCCGCCAACTATGGACTCTTAAACAACTGACTTCACCTCCCTCAGCCTGGTTTCTCATCTGTAAAACAAAGAGGTTAGACACCTTTTTAGTGACATTTTTGTGTATTTCTCCTGGCTGTGAAATTATTACAGACTTCTATTTCTGACAGTAAGATGGACTGAACGTTCAGGGAAACTCCTCTACTTAGAGCACTCCTGAAAACAGTGGACTGAGTACTTTTTTAAAAGGGGAAGGAAAAAGAAATAAGAAAATGAAAAAAAAAAAAAAGCTTTTTAAATTCATGGCTGAGTTTGCAAGAAAGAAGGGAATTATTTGGAAGCCAAAAGTGAATTGAAAACTTAAATTCACACAAGTACAGAAGCTGGTGTTTGCCCTGGCAAATTCCTAGTGGCCTACAGCCTGGATTTTGGCACTCATAGAGAAAAAGAAATAAAGCCTGGGGCTCTGAAAGATCAAATAAAAAACTCCCCTTCATAGAGCCAGGACCCTTAGACAACCATACCTTCCGAGGTTCAAATAGAAAAGGATTTACCACACAAAGGATGAGTTTCCACTTTGGCTCTTTTAGAATGTCATAAACATGGGAAGCTTCTTTGAAATTTCTAACCATAAGCCCTCATATGGTTTTGGAGCTAGAATATATTACCTGCGTGGCCTGAAAAAATCAAAGCTAAAAGTTTGGTATAGAATGGAATTGAGTTGGTGGTATTCCCAGGGGCCTAGAAGAAACAAATTTAATCCTCCCTGGAGGAATATACTTTAAATAAGTTTTAAATAATAGCTTCAGATAAAGTTCCAAAGATCAAGAACCTTCAACTTTAAGAAAACGCATGAGGAAATAAGCCTCTATGAATGAGCAACAGAAACTATAGAATCTAGTCTTCAAAGATGACATATAATTATCAAATAAGGAATAGATTTTAAAAGTGAGAATACACATATCTCTTGTTATATGAACCCTAGAACTGAATAGATTCAGATATTTTTTTTGAGGTAGTGTTGTTATCCTCTTCTATCTGAGCTCTAAAACTTGCTATCCAAAATTTAGGAATCAGCCCTGACTGGTATGACTCAGTGAACTGAGTGCTGGCCTGTGAACCAAAGGGTCACTGGTTCGATTCCCAGTCAGGGCACATGCCTAGGTTTTGGGCCAGGTGCCCAGTGAGGGGCGCACAAGAGGCAACCACACATTGATGTTTCTCTCCCTTTCTTTCTCCCCCCCTTCCCCTCCCTCTAAAAATAAATCAATAAAATCTTTTAAAAAATAAAGTAAGCCCTGGCCATTGTGGCTCAGTGGCTGAGTGCCAGCCTGTGAATCAAAGGGTCACCAGTTCAATTCCTGGGGCACATGCCTGGGTTGTGGGCCAGGTACCCGGTAGGGGGTGCATGAGAGGCAACCACACATTGATGTTTCTTTCCCTCTCTCTCTCTCTCCCTTTTCTTCCATAAAAAATAAATAAATAAAATCTTTTTAAAACATAAAGTAAAATTTAGGAATCTGGTAACACAGAATGCCCCATTATCCAAATTCTAACTATACAAATTCAGGAGTTGGTATCAGACAGTGAGGAATACTTATATATTTTAAGTATAACAATGGGATAAAAGAATATAAAAATTAGTAGGCACCCTGAAAAACCAAATTGAACCTCCAAACATAAACAATGTAGTGGAAATAAAAAATGCAATAGATGGTTTAAAGAAGGGGTCAGAAACCTACAGCCTGCAGACCAAATCTGGCTTGATTGACCACCTGTTTTTGTCATCAAAGTTTTACTGGAGTACAGCCATACTCAATCACTTACAGTCAGACCATATGGTATGAAAAGTCTAAAATCTTTACTATCTGGTCTTTACAGAAAAAGCTCCCTTGCCGGTGAAAAATAGATGAGATCAGATGAAAAGACAGTTCATGACCTGGGAGATGGAGCTGAAGAAATTGCCCAGAACGCAGGACAAAGCAACAGGAAATAGAAGGGTTTAAGAGACATGAAAGATACAGTAGAAGGTCTAACTTAGCTGTAATAAGAGTCTGTCAATTAGGGAAAGGAAATAATGAGTGAATGGCTGAGAATTTTTTTAAATTAATGAGATCCTCAAACTTACAAAGCTAAATCAAAAGTGGGAATAAATAAAAAGAAAATAGTTGTAGTACATCAGTCAAATTACAATATACAAAAATTGAAAAACTCTTGCTGACTTCTCAAAGTTGAAAATTGAAACCAGAAATAGTGGAATTAAACTATCACATTGCTGTCTCCAGTGGAGTCCCTTAACCTCATAAAGGTAATAAAATTTCCTAAAATACTACAAAAAATGAATACTGTTATAGAAAATATAGAAAATGTAGACTTCCAGATAAAAAATAAAGGAAAAAAAAAACTAGTTACTCAAAATACCATATCCAAAGATGAATGTGTGTAGTTTATCTTATTTTTTATTTTATTATTTTTACATTATGGTATATTTTATTGTTTTTGCTAATACGGTTGTCCCATATTTCCCCCCTTTGCTGCCCTCTACCCGGCTCCCCCACACACACATCCTCAGGCCATCCCCACACCACTGACCATGTCCATGGGTCATGCACATATGTTCTGTGGCTACTCTATTCCCTATGCTGTACTTTACATCACCATGACCATTCTGTAACTACCAATTTGTACTTCTTAATTCCTTCACCATTTTTGCCCATACATCCAATACTCTCCCATCTCACAACCATCAAAATGTTCTCTGTATCTATAATTCCATTTGTGTTCTACTTGTTTATTTTGTTTTTTTTAGAATCAATTGTTGATAGATATGGGTTGATTGCCATTGTATTCTTTATATTTTTTATCATCTTCTTAGAGAAGACCCTTTAACATTTCATATAATACTGGTTTGGTGGTGATGAACTCTTTTAGCTTATTTTTATCTGGGAAGCTCTTTATGAGTCCTTCGATTTTAAATGACAGCTTGGCTAGGTAGAGTAATCTTGGTTGTAGGTGCTTGTTTTTCATCCCTTTGAATATTTATTGCCAATCCCTTTTAGCCTACAAAGTTTCTTTTGAGAAATTAGCCGATAGTCTGATGGGAGCTCCTTTGTAGATAACTGTTTTTCTCCTGCTCCTTTTAAGATTCTTTCTTTGTCCTTAAACTTGGGTATTTTAATTAAGATGTGTCTTGGTGTGTTCCTCTTTGGGTCCAACTTGTTTGGGACTCTCTGTGCTTCCTGGGCTTGTATATCCATTTACTTCACCAAGTTAGGGAAGTTTTCTGACATTATTTTTTCAAATAGATTTCTAATTTCTTGCCCTCTCTCTTCTCCTGGCACCCCCATGATGCAAATGTTGGTATACCTGAAGTTGTCCCAGAGGTTATTTATACTATCCTAATTTTTTTGTATTCTCTTTTCATTTTTTTAATATATATTATTGATTATGCTATTACAGTTGTCCTATTATTTTCTTCCCTTTATTCCCCTCTGCCCTGCATCCCACCACCCGCCATCATTCCCCCTCCCCCTTAGTTCATGTCCATAGGTCATACATATAAGTTCTTTGGCTTTTCCATTTCCCATACTATTTTTAAGCTCCCTTTGTCTATTTTGTACCTATCATTTATGCTTCTTATTCCCTGTGCCTTTTCCCTTGTTCTCCCCACTATTCCTCCCCACTGATAACCCTCCATGTGATCTCCATTTCTGTGATTCTGTTCCTGTTCTAGTTGTTTGCTTAGTTCATCTTTGTTTTTGTTCTTAGGTTCAGTTGTTGATAGTTGTGAGATTGTTGTCATTTTACTGTTCATACTTTGATCATCTTCTTTTTCTTAGATAAGACCCTCTGACACTTCATATAATAAGGGCTTGGCGATGATGAACTCCTTTAACTTGACCTTACCTGAGAAGCACTTGATCTGCCCTTCCATTCTAAATGAAAGCTTCGCTGGATAGAGTA
>PVIA01017811.1:0-14580 GCA_004024845.1 Tonatia bakeri
GGGGGGGTGGGAGGACTTGAATAGGAGTAAGGGGGCAAAAACTGTACTTGAACATTCATTTAAATAAAAAAATAAATAAATAAAGAACCACCGGAACTGACAGAAAATCAAACTGGAATTCCAACAACCAAGGAGTTCAAGAAGACACTTCATCCAGATTGGCAGGAGGGGCGGAGAGGACTCACAGCAAGGGGGCGACTGGCAGACACACAAGGTGGCAGATTGTGGAGTGGGGTGCAGCATGCACGGGGGCTGGCAGACTGGGTGGTCCAACATTGAAGCTCAGATAAACCAGGCAAAACTGGGTAGTGGGACTGACCGCAGAACCCTGGGTCCCAGAGCAGAGAAATAAAGCCTCAAACCACTGATGGAAAACACCTGTGGGGGTTGAGGTGCGGGAGAAACCCCTAGCCTCACAGGAGAGTTCACTGGAGAGACCCATAGGGTTCCAGAACATACACAAGCCAACCCACAAGGGAATCAGCACCAGAAGGGCCCACTTTGCTTGTGGGAAGCGGGGGAAGTGACTGAAATCCAGCAGCGAGCAGAGCAAGTACCACTGTTCCCTCTCAGATCCCTTTCCCATGTACAGTGTCACAACCCAGCAACATAGGTTACTCCGCTCTGGTAAACATCTAAGGCTCCACCCTTCACTACGAAGCCGGCACATCAAGACAAAAAAAAAAATGGCCCAAATGAAAGAACAAATCAAAGCTCCAGAAAAAATACAACTAAGTGACAAAGAGATAGCCAACCTATCAGATGCACAGTTCAAACACTGGTAACCAGGATGCTCACAGAATTGGTTGAATTTGGTCACAAATTAGATGAAAAACCGAAGGCTACATTAAATGAAATAAAGGAAAAGGTACAGGGAACCAACGGTGAAGGGAAGGAAATTGGGACTTAAATCAATGGTGTGGCCCAGAAGGAAGAAAGAAACACAAATCAGAAAAGAATGAAGAAACAAGAATTCAAAAAAATGAGGAGCAGCTTAGGAACCTCCAGGACAACTTTAAACATTCCAACATGCAAATTATAGGGGTACCAGAAGGAGAAGAAAAGTTATTTGAACAAATAATAAAGGAGAACTTCCCCAATCTGGCAAAGGAAATAGACTTCCAGGAAGTCCAGGAAGCCCAGAGTCCCAAAGAAATTAGACCCAAGGAGGAACACACCAAGGCACATCATAATTACATTAGCCAAGTTTAAAGATAAGGAGAGAATCCTAGAATCAGCAAGAGAAAAGGAGGCAGTTACCTACAAAGGAGTTCCCATCAGACTATCAGCTGATTTCTCAAAAGAGACCTTACAGGCAAGAAGGGGCTGGAAAGAAGTATACCAAGTCATGAAAGGCAAGGACCTACATCCAAGATGACTCTATCCAGCAAAGCTATCATTTAGAATGGAAGAGCAGATAAAGTGCTTCTGAGATAAGGTTAAGTTAAAGGAGCTCACCACCACCAAGCCCTTATTATATGAAATGTTAAAGGGACTTATCTAAGAAAAAGAAGATAAAAAACATGTACAGTAAAATGACAGGAAACTCACAATTATTAACAACCACACCTAAAACAAAAACAAACTAAGCAAACAACTAGAACAGGAACAGAATCACAGAAATGGAGATCACATGGAGGGTTATCAACAGGGAAATGGGAGGGGGAGAGAGGGGGAAAAGGTACAGAGAATAAGTAGCATAGATGGTAGGTAGAAAATAGACAGGGGGAGGGTAAGAATAGTATGGAAAATGTAGAAGCCAAAGAACTTGTATGTATGACACATGGACATGAACTAAAAGGGGGGCATGTGGGTGGGAGGGAGTATGAAGGGTAGAGGAGAGTGAAGGGGGGAAAATGGGACAACGGCAAAAGCATAATCAATAAAATATATTACAAAAATAGAAATAAAAAATAAAGTAAAAAAATTTAAAAAAATAAAGATAAGAAAATAAAGAGAACAGAAATTAGGTTATACAAACAACAGAATAGAACTAGGACTCAAATCCCAGTTCCTGTTCTCTTTATTAATGTAAGACCCTGTGAGCAATCCCTATTTCTCAAAAGAGGCCTTACAGGCAAGAAGGGGCTGGAAAGAAGTATTACAAGTCATGAAAGGCATGATTATGGTAAGATTTCATTTAAAGGGAAAGTTTTTAAAAGAATAAAATCATATAAACTTATTATATTTGTATATAGATGTTAATTCAGTACTATAAAACACAGTACCAATTAGCTTAATTATTTTGGAATAATAAGATTTTTACCAGATTAATTAAGATACTTGCTACTAGAATCTTGAGATCCTGACATAAAAATCTCAGTCACTAGAATTTATAAACATGTATATAACTTGCCTAAGAATATGAAGGTATTAATTATTAATTACCTTTTAACCAAGTAAGAAAATGAAAAAGGACACTGATGTTAAACAGGTGACCTTTTATATAGCAAACATTCAAGGAGTTAATTATTTACTTGTTTTTCCATTCCTTTTAAAAGCAATAGAGACATTAATCTCACTGGTATGAGGGACACACAGACACCTAGTAATTTCAAATCCTTTGGAAATGTACCACACACACAAATGTCATCTTGATACTTACAGTGTAGTTTTTGGGATTGATCTTAACACCAGCTTTGGCACCCCCAAATGGCACATCTGAAATAGAATGCTGGAAGTTGTTATTCCATGTAAAGGGTTATAAATCCTTTATATTTATAATTAAAAAGGAAGAAAGCACTATGCAATATTATAAAAATGTGTAATGCCTTAAACTTTCATTTCAGAAAATTCAGGCAATAAATCCATATTGATCTCTTTTAAAATGCTGTACTTTAAAATTCTAGTAAACAGAAATTATAAACCTGGGCAAGTTACAATGTATATGTAATCAGTGTACTCTTCTACTTCTGAAAGTAAAAGCAAATTTATTTTCCTTCTATGATGATTTGGTCTTATGTATAGAACATAAAAAATGCTTTAAACAAAGGCTTACATTTAAAAAAATCCAACTAGTTGCTATAAAAAGTCCCCCATTTAAAAGACTAAATCTTAACACTAATTGAAAAATGATGTAAGCCTTAAAATGTGAAACAAACAAAAAATCAGTTCTGATAGTCTATTTCTCTAACATATTAAAAGTGACCTTATATATAAACATATTTCCCCAAAGAATTCTTATTAGGTAACAACAAAGGAAATCACTTACCAACTACTGCACACTTATATGTCATCAGAGAAGCCAAAGCTTTTACTTCATCTACACTCACATCAGTGCTGTATCGAATACCTGGTAGTGTTTAAAAAAAGGGAGGAGTGTGAGAAAGAAGGGGATGCATTTAGAACATCCTTCTGACAGGTTAAAAAAATGCTATAAATTGAAAATGTCCACATTTTGTATGTTGTACACCCTGGTTATTTCCAAGAACACTCAAACTTATAACCCAATGAGAAATAATAGCAACTACAATTTAACAAGAAAATTATCTTCAAATGAAGGTTTTTAAATACTTTTATGAAGGCAACCACCTCAGCAAAGGCTGCATGTTTCTTTTATTGACACTTTTTGGATTGGGTAATTTGATAGCAGGGAGCTTAAGAATTTTGCTTTCTGGTAACACAGATGTGGGCAAATGGATAGTCAATGAGTTCGACAGATTCAACTTGGACATCAGGTACCTAAATAGAAGTTTTAGCTTCAAACTGGTATACTCAGAGAGCCTTACCTGTTACTTCCCTCAATTAGTACTAGGCTCTTTTTTTAATCCTCACCCAAGGATGTATCTGTTTCTCATTGCTTTGGAAGGGGGGAGTGTGGGGAGGAACGGGAAGGGGGAGGCAGACGGAGGGAGAAGAAAGAGAGAGACAGAGAGAGGGAGATTGATCGATTGGTTGCCTCCTACGCATGCCAGGACCTGGATTGTACATCTTTAGACCAGGGATTGAACCCGCAATCCTTTGGTGACCTGATGACGCTCCAACCAATTGAGCCACATGGGCCAGGGCTGCTAGTCTCTGTCTACCAAGAAATGAGAAAGCTGAGCAGTTCTTGGGAATGAGCAATTCTTTTCATCTTTCTGCAAGGATTCTGGGAGGTGGCCAAGCAAACAGAAAACTCTAAGTCTCAAATCCCATGTTTAGAAGTGTAGATGTTTGGTAGAGGGGAAGGAGAAATTAGGTATGCCTATTACTTTGGCTTTAGGGACCTGGCCAATTACCCTTCTAAGTTTTGCAGAGTTAAGCCACATTATGTACTCCACAATCCACTGCCTCTTGACCCCAAGAAAGAAGGCCTGAGTGAGGCTGTGTCTGACTGCACACTGGTTGGGGCTTCCTGACCCTGTGTTTGTGTGTGATGAAGGGTCTGGTTGAGGCTGGTTACTACTTTCACTGAGAATCATAAGAAATAAGGAACCCAGGCACATCTCAAAGAGGTCTGGGGAGAAAAGTTTTCAGATAGAAATATACAATATCAAATGAACTAACAGCTTCAGAAAACTTCCCTTGTCATTTTTTGAAAATGTCCTCAGGTGAGGACAATTTATTGATTTTAAAGTGAGAAAGGGAGGAAGGGAGAGAGGGACAGGGAGGGAGGGGGAAGAGAGAGAAAAAGAGAGAAAGAGAAACATCGATCGGTTGCTTCCCATACATGTTTCCAACCGGAGATCAAACCTGCAACCTAGGTATGTGCCCTGACCAGGAATCGAACCCACAACCTTTTTGTATACAGACAATGCTCCAACCAACTGAGCTACCAGGCTAGGTTCCTAGTCATTTTTATTTTTTAAATATATTTTATTGATTATGCTATTACAGTTGCCCCATTTTCCCCCCTTCACTCCCCTCTACACCCTCTCCCACCCACATTCCCCCACTTTAGTTCATGTCCATGTGTCATACTTACAAGTTATTGGCTTTTACATTTCCCATACTATTCTTACCCTCCCCCTATTTTCTACCTACCATCCATGCTACTTTACTTATTCTCTGTACCTTTTCCCTCTAGTCATTTTTAAAAGGTAGTTTCTTATATCCCAGAAAACACCTATTTATACACAGATGATCTGTTTTAAGATAATTCTATCTTTTCATGTAATCATAAAGAGCAAATTCTGAGATGAACATACATTCTTGGTCTATTGCAAAAGTAAATTATATTGAGAAAGGTGACCCCTTAGAACAACTATATCTTACATGTAATAGATTCTTAAAGTATTTGTGGAATGAACTTACCTGTTATTAAAATTTTAAGAATAACCATCAGAAATCAAGTTGAATGGAAGTCCAAAAACTATAGAATTAAAGAGACCACAATCATCCAGATTGGTAGGAGGGGAGGAGACGCGGAGATACCCACATGTGGTGAATAGGAGTTTGAGAGGGGTATCTCAGGGGCAAGGAGTCCCAGCCCCACACCAGGCTCCACAGCCCAGAATTCCAGTGCTAGGAAGGTAAGTCCCCATAACTTCTGGTTGCAAAAACCAGCAAGGACTGTGTTGCTGGAAGAAACTTCTAGAAGCAGTTCCTCTTAAAGAATCCGCACACGGAATTAGTCAGACTTACTCCTGAGCTTCACGCCGAGGTAGCAGCTTGAAAGGCACCGGTGGCATATGGGGAGGAACTGAAGTGTCTGGAAACAAGGTGAGAGCTGGGGGACAGCTTTCACCCAGACAGAAAGGTGGGCAGGGGCCACTGGTTCTTCCTCTGAAGCCCTGCCCCCAACAGACTCCATCAACCTAACTAACACAGTCTGCCCTGCCATGGAGATCCCCTAAGGCTCAGCGCCCCCGAACTTACAGGCCCACCTAAGCTGTCCACAGTAGTTTTCTGTAAGAATGGCTGGTCTTGGTCCACGCTTCAGAGCAACAGCTGGCCTCAGCTAACCCCAGCCTCCTCTACCTACTGGTGAGTGGCCCAGGCCAGGCACTAGCAGTAGCCAGACGAGGTTCACAGCTTGGCTTCACCTGAAAATGTCTAAGCCCAGCACAAGAAGCAGCCATCTGCAGGTTGCTTTATAGCTTACACAGGGTGGCCCTAGGCAAGCACAGGTCGAGACTGATGTTGGCCTGTATGACCCGGGGAATCCCAGAGCCTGCACACCCAGCAGACAGCTACACACCATATCAGAGAACCACCACCCTGCCTCTGCATAGCTGATCCTCCACAGAGGGCAGAGGTTGGGGGTCAGTGGTAACAGCCAATCCTTGCAGCTGACTGACCTGGGTAAATCCCTTCCATTAACCTGTCAGCAGCACCAAGGCTCAAGTACAAAAGGAGGGTGTACTCAGTCCACATGGAGAGCACACCTTGGGTGATACGGGAGGCTGTATAACTGGATCACATAGGACACCTACTATATTAGGCCGTGCTACCAATACAGGAGTCAGAGCAGCTCTACCTAATGCATCAAAACAAACACATGGAGGCTGACAAACTAAGGAGACAAAGAAACATGGCACAAATGAAAGCAAGATCAAAATTCAGAAAAAGAACTAAACAAAATAGAGATAAGCAATCTATTAAATGCAGAGTTCAAAACACTGTTAGAAAACAGAGTTCAAAATCATGTTAGGCCAGGAACCTGGTTATAGGATTTCCAGCCAAGATGGAAGCATGGGAAGATACACTGTGCCGCCTTGCACAACCAAAAGAAGGACAACAAATTTAAAAACAAAAAGTAACCAAAACTGTCAGAAAATTGAACCTTATGGAAGTCCAACAACCAAAGAATTAAAGAAGAAACATTGATTCAGACTGGCAGGAGGGGTGGAGATGGGCAGGTTGGGTAGAGAGGATATGCTGCAAGGAGGCTGGAGGACTGGGTAGTCACAGATTTGCATGCGGATAACTGGGAAGAAAAACTGGGGAGCAAGAGAGACCACATAACCCAGGGTTCTAACGCAGGGATATAAAACCTAAAGCCTCTGGCACAAAAAAACCTGTGGGGGTTGCAGCATCGAGAGAAACCTCTAGCCTCTTAGAATGTACACAAACGCAACCACCCAAGATTCAGCACCAGAAGGGCCCAATTTGCTTGTGGGTAGCCTGGGAAGTGACTGAAAGCCAGAAAAGATCTGAGCAAGCAGTGTTGTTCCCTCTTGAGCCCTCCCCCACATACAGTGCCACAAGGTAGCAACCTGGGTTGCCCCACCCTGGCAAACACCTAAGGCTCCACCCCTTACAATGTAATAGCTGCACTGAGACAAAAAAAAAATAGGGCCCTAATGAAAGAATAGATCAAACTCCAAAAATAGAACTAAGTGATAAAGAGATAGCCAATCTATCAGATGCAGAGTTCAAAACACTGGTAATCAGGATGCTCACAGAAATGGCTGAGTATAGTTGCAAAATGGAGGAAAAAGTCAAGGCTATGCAAATGAAGAGAAATGTAGAGAACCAACAGTAAAGGGAAGGAAACCAGGACTCAAATAAACAATTTGGAGCAGAAGGAAGAAATAAATATCCAACCAGAAAAGAATGAACAAACAAGAAATTCAAAACAGTGAGGAGAGGCTTAGGAACCTCTGAGACAACTTTAAACGTTCCAACATCAAATCATAGGGATGCCAGAAGGAGAAGAGGAAGAGCAAGAAATTGAAAACTTATTTGAAAAAATAATGAATGAAAATTCCCCCAATCTGGTGAAGGAAATAGGCTCCCAGGAAGTCTAGAAAGCTCAGAGAGTTCCAAAGAAGCTGGACCCAAGGAAGCACACACCAAGGCACATCATAATTACATTAGCCAAGGAAAAAATGAAGGAGAGAATCCTAGAAGCAGCAAGAGACAAGGAGACAGTAACCTACAAAGGAGTTCCCATAAGACTATCAGCTGACTTCTCAAAAGAAACCTTGCAGGCAAGATGGGGCTGGAAAGAAGTATTCCAAGTCATGACAGGCAAGGACCTACATCCAAGATGGCTCTATCCAGCTTTCATTTAGAATGGAAGGGAAGATAAAGTGCTTCCCAGGTAAGGTCTAGTTAAATGAGTTCACCACCACCAAGCCCTTATTACATGAAATGTTAAAGGGATTTATCTAAGAAATAGCAGAAGATCAAAAATTATTAACAATAAAATGACAAAAAACTCATAACTATCAACAACTGAACCTAAAAAACAAAAACTAAGCAAACAACTAGAACAGGAACAGAACTAGAGAAATGGAGATCATATAGAGGGTTTTCAGTGGGAGGAGGGGAAGAATGGAGGGAAAAGGTACAGGGAATAAGCACAATTGGTAGGCATAAAAGAGATGGGGGAGGTTAAGAATCGTATAGGTAACAGAAGTCAAAGAACTTACATGTACAACCTATGGACACGAACTAAGGGAGTGGGTGGGATGCTGGAGGTTGGGGGTGGGGTGGGGTGGTGCAGGGCAGAGGGGGGATAAAGGGGAGAACATCAAAAAGAAATACTAATTGGTAGTTACAGAACAGTCATGGGGATGTAACGTACAGTATAGGAAACAGAGTAGTCAAAGAACTTATATGCGTGACCCATAGACATAAATACAGGTATATGGATTGTCTGCGGCAGTGGGGAATGCTGGGTGATGTGGGTCAAAGGAGGAAAATTGGACAACTGTAATAGCATAATCAATAAAATATAATTAAATTTTTGAGAAATAATAATAGGAATAGTTATTATTTTTTAGTATACAGCAAATGTCCATACAGCTTGCTTTGTTCCCTACTTCTCTTAGTCCCTGTTAAAAACTTTCTTCAGAGCCTGAACAGCAGAAGCACTGGGACCTAAAAAGCACCCCAGACAAAAACAAAATATAATTTGTAAATATTATTAAGACCAAGTATTTGTATCTTTAAAATAAAATGTGAAAATCATGTTAGGCTAGGAACCTGAATTGGACGCAGTGTCCAGCACTTCCTAAGCAGTGGCCCCACCCAGTAGCATCTGCTGGTGCCTGCACTTTGTCACTTGGGGAGGTGTAAACACTGCTCTTAGGCTTCAGTTCAGCATTGTACAGGTTAATGCATGTGAGACAATACTTCAACTATTGTAACTGCTATTAGAAGTACTGCAAAGTAGTGGCAAGTGCATGGTTTTAAAAGTCTTACCTGATAGGTGTTTAACAAGCTTAATGAAGCTTGATTTTCTTATTTCTCAAGACAAATTCATGGGCATATTATAATAGTTTACTATTAATTAGTATTCCTCCTATTACACACCAACCATATTCTTCATTACTTTTTAGAGTTATTTTCCTTGCTGTCTTAAGTGGGGGAAAAAGTTACTTTCCCCTACTCAGTGCTTATAATGAATACATTCAGTGGGAAACTAAAAAATGTCTTGAAATAATAATGTTCATAAATTAGATAGCAATTCTAACACCATACATATCCCAAATGGAAAGAAATTCAGAGAGATTCACTTTTTTGAAAAACTGCAAGAAGTGTTCATCATTTATTTGGCAGTGAGCCATTACAGAGGCAGCATGCACCCTGAGAAGGGAGAGTGGCACTGCTTTTAATATATGTTAGTGTTATTTTACATTTTATGTGTTCTTTGGTATGTTATTTTTTGCAACTGGTAATTCTCAAAATTTTTTCAATATAAATTAATGGTAATTACTTCTTTGATTTTCAGTATTTTAGCTTACAAAAGTTTTCACAGAAACACTCTATTTTCGGGTAGCTTTTGGACAGCAGGTGAAACTTGTTTTCTAGACATAGATGTTAATTAGAAACTAGACCCCTCCTTCTACTGATACAAAAGGGTGTAAAATGTCAAATTCATTGCAAAAGTCCTGGAATGATGAGTCAGACACTGTGCATGTATAACAAAAAGCATGTTTCCACTGGATAGAACCCAGGAATTCTGGTTTGTAAAATGAAATTTTCTTTCCCGGCCACACCCATTTAGACAATTCTACCACAAGACTTTGAAGGAGTAGCTGCATAAATCACCACACCACAGGCATCTTTTTTGCAGGCTATGAAACAATGAAGAAGTTCTAGTAACCAGAGGCAAGGGGGGAGCCTTCAGGAAAGAGGGGACAACGGCTGGAGCAGACAAGGTTGGGGGCCCAGATCATATGCAGGTAGTACCGCCTGGGCTAGAGAAGAAACAGGTTTTCATTTTCACTTTCTAACTAATCAGTGGTACATAAATGTTTTTATTTCTGGAAGTTGGCAGATATGCTAGAACATGGTTACTTAACCTGTTCTAGCATCTGCATCTCAAAAACAAGAAGTCTTAAAGTACCATAAATAAAATACTCTGCAAATATACTTGAGATAAAATAAATTCCAGTAATAAAGGAGTTACCCACATACAGGGACAGCTAGTTGTTCTTCCTTCACTGGGATTGGAAACCAAAGATAATTACTAAAAATATACTGTCACCTGAAAATACTTAACCAAACTTTACAGGACACTAAAAATATGACTGCAAAAGAAGATACACTCTACTAAATTTGTAAATTCAGTGGATTAGGAGAAATTAACACAGCTGGAGTTCTGTAGGACAAAATGATATGACACATACTTCAAAGTTCTGAAAGAAATGGAAAACCTAGCATTTTTGGATGCCTAATACTTCAACAATACTCAATTTGAAGACAAAGTTGTTCAGTAATGCCAAATAACAGGTAATATACACATATATATAAGAAAATCACAAATCTTAAAATGTTTTAAAAATCAAAATGAATAAAAAAGGATATTTGCACCCTGGCTGGTGTAGCTCAGTGGATTGAGCGCGGACTGAGAACCAGGCATCGCAGGTTCGATTCCCAGTCAGGGCACATGCCTAGGTTGCAGGCCATGTCTCCCAGCAACTGCACATTGATGTTTCTCTCTCTCTCTCTCTCTTTCTCCCTCCCTTCCCTCTCTAAAAATAAATAAATAAAATCTTTAAAAAAAAAAGGTATTTGTAGTCTGCATATTCTCATTTTTTATAAAAACAAGCCTTTCTTCCTTTTCTGTGGGATGGGAATTATGGCAGAGAAGGCTAAAGGTGAGCAGGAGCACAGATCAGATGGGAGCACAGGGATAGAAACTAAAAGGAAGAAAATTTTATTCTAGAAGGAGAAAAGTAATTATGGTTTTTTTTTTTTTTTTTTTTTTTTATCCTAAAGTCGTAGAGCACTTCTGTTAGCCTCTTTTGACACTAGCATTATTAATTTTGGGGCAGAAATCAACTGAGTTGTTGAACAACAGTGCTGGCAAGTGTAAAATATTCAAAGAATGGAGGTAGATATTTTCAATGAAAAACTGGCTAAACTAAAAAGTGAATGGAGTGATTACACAGTTGTGGACCACAGAACTGCTATCATTGTGATGGACCAACAAAATAATCTGTACTTCCAATTCACCAGAAACCAAAGAAACAACACCCCTGACAATGTTTAATATTCATCAAGCTTCATAAGGTTGGAGGAAGGGCCAGTGATAGAATTAAATAACCTACTTTACAATGGAAACTTTGATATCATCCCTTGTATTTGCAAGAGAAATTAGGTATTTTGAGCTAACTGGTATCAAGATATCTCAAAAATTAATGAAACGCATATATCTGTAAATTACATACAGCACCAAGCATTTCTCTGCCTTTTAGCTTAATTACCAAAGACCTTCCTTACTATCCTCAAGAGTCTAACAATTGGTGTACACTAAGATTTTCTAGGAGAAATAAAAATCAAGAGCAAAACCTAGCTTAAGTTGCTGTGGTGATGAAGAAATACAACAGCTTAAAAAAGAGTTAGTGAAAACCACAACCTGAAATTGCTTGAATGTTTTTGCTTTTGCTAGCTTACTCAAAACCAGACATGCAAAAAAAAGCTCCTAGTCACAAAGTCACCATTGTTTCTTATGATGAATCATTAAACACATTCGTGAAAATTCAAATGGTTTTTAAAATTATGTGGAACTATATTTTAACAGGGTTTGATTTAGTCGTCAGAAATCAAATTTCCAACTGTACCCTGTAACTTTTCAGAAATGGTTTACTCAATAACTGTGAGC
Source organism: Tonatia bakeri (assembly GCA_004024845.1). Lineage (NCBI taxonomy): Eukaryota > Metazoa > Chordata > Mammalia > Chiroptera > Phyllostomidae > Tonatia > Tonatia bakeri. Next base: position 11,984 of record PVIA01017811.1, read on the forward strand.
TCTATCACAAGCATGGAATCCCCAGAAAACCTCTGAACTCTAAAAATTCATGCAGTGACACTCCTGCCACTTACTCGGCAGAATCTATTTTCTTTCTTAATACTAATGTAATTTCTTAACTCACAATAGGATAGCACAACTTAATTAAAAATGAGAAGAGGAGAGAAAGAAACAGTGAAGAACTACTTATCAGCAAGTGATGACTATGTAATGGTCAAGAAAGAAACAGTGAAGAACTACTACTGATCAGCAAGTGATGACCTTTACTTCCACTGCCTGACTTAAGCCTGAACACTGTCTCGGATAAAAATGCACTCAGCACCAACAAGGGGCATTTAGTGTGGTAGCTCAATAAAATCACACACTTCAATAGTTTTTAACACTAACCAACTGTTGTTGTTTAAGAACACAGGGAAACAAACATTAAGTGTTTTAATCCATTATCAAAATATTTCAAGCGGCACAACACCCATTTACGATAAAAACACTCAGTAAAGTGGGAATAGAGGGAGCATTCCTTAACATCATAAAGGCCATATATGAGAGACCTACAGCCAACATCATACTCAATGAGCAAAAACTAAAATCTTTTCCACTAAGATCAGGAACAAGACAAGGTTGCCCACTCTCACCACTTCTATTCAATATAGTATTGGAAGTTTTAGCCACAGTGATCAGACAAGAAAATAAAATAAAAGACATCCAAATCAGAAAGAAGGAAACAAAACTGTCATTGCTTGCAGATGACATGATAGTGTACATGGAAAATCCTATAGACTGCCAAAAAACTGTTCGACCTAATAAATGAATTTGGCAAAACAGCGGGATACAAAGTCAATATCCAGAAATCAAAGGCATTTCTGTACACCACCAATGAAACAGCAGAAGCAGAAATGAAGAAAAAAATCCCATTCTATATAGCAACAAGAAAAATAAAATACCTAGGAATAAACCTAACAACCAAGGAGGTAAAAAATCTGTACTCAGAAAACTACACAACACTGAAGAAAGATATCAAAGAAGACACAAACATATGGAAACATATACCGTGTTCATGGATCGGAAGAATTAACGACATCAAAATGTCCATACTTCCTAAAGCAATTCATGAATGCAATGCAATACCTATTAGTACCAATGGCATATTTCACAGACACAGTTGGACCCTTGCCCCTTGGCTTTGACAAAGCCTGAGTCCTCACTCTAACTGAGAGAAGTTCTCCTCATCTCTTGGCTGCTTTACTTCCACTGCCTGACTTAAGCCTAAAACAATGACCAAGGGTACTGCAGCCCTGTGCTGGACAAGGCGAGTTCCCCGGGTGATCAGGCCTAAGAAAGAACACATAAATTCTGGTGAAACCTGCTTTGCTAAGAATGCTCTTAATTAAATGATAAGGGTCTGAGAAGGAAATGAGTTTGTTTCCCAAAGTTTTGTAGCCTTTTAGTCATCAGACCCTGACTCAGAATAAGCCCTTGTAGTTCTCTGAATGCTATCTACTGTTTGATCCTTACTGCCTGACAATGATTAATGAACTTTACCTGTATTTCTGTGCAAATTGATAGCTAATAAAAACCTGCCAAGGCAAGGGTTGGCGCGCTCTCCTCTTGAGAGAGTTGCCAGGCTACTCCCAGGTGCTCTCTCCTTGAAAGAGTAGCCGTGTGTCCCTTTTCCTCCACAGGACTCGGTGGTTCGTGTGAATTTGTCTCCTATTTCATCCATACTCTGAGGACACTGCAGGCTGGTGCACATGTCAAGGGATCATAATACCTGATACCAAACTGTATTACAAGGCCATTGTAATCAAAACAGCCTGGTACTGGCAAAAAACAGACAGATAAACCAATGGAACAGAACAGAAAACCCAGAAATAAACCCAAGTCTCTATGCTCAATTAGCATTTGACAAAGGGGGCAGCAACACAAAATGGAGTAAAAGTAGCCTCTTCAACAAATGGTGTTGGGAGAACAGGACAGCTACATGCAAAAAAAAGAAAAAAAAACAAAACAAAACACTTGAGCATCAACTTATACCATACACAAAAATAAATTCAAGGTGGATAAAAGGTTTAAATATAAGCTGTGACACCATTAAAGTCCTGCAGGAAAAGCTCAGATATTTCACACAGCAAAATTTTTTTTTTAAATTCTTTATTTTACTGATTATGCTATTACAGTTGTCCCATTTCCCCCCTTCACTCCCCTCCACCCTGCCCATCCCCTCCCACCCACATTCCCCCCTTTAGTTCACGTCCATGTGTCATAAGTTCTTCAGTGTCTACATTTTCCATACTATTCTTACCTTTCCCCTGTCTATTTTCTACCTACTGTCTACGCTACTTATTCTCTATATCTTTCCCCCCTCTCTCCTCCTCCCACTTCCCTGTTGCTAACCCTCCATTTGTCGACTTTTTTTTTTACTGTTCATATTTATTCTTCTTTTTCTTAGGTAAGTCCCTTTAACATTTCATATAATAAGGGCTTGGTGATGATGAACTCCTTTAACTTGACTTTATCTGAGAATCACCTTATCTGCCCTTCCATTCTAAATGAAAGCTTTGCTGGATAGAGCAATCTTGGATGTAAGTCCTTGCCTTTCA
>PVIA01017812.1:0-14584 GCA_004024845.1 Tonatia bakeri
TTAGATACGGGGTTCAGGGAAGCTAATTATCCACTTTTAACCAACTACCCCCCCAAAACCAGGGATGCTAGAATCAAATGCTTTGCAAAAATCAAAATAGACTAGGTTTCAATGTATAAAATAAATATTCATCAGGCCATACTGATGTAAATAAATGATTCGATGAGAGCATAAATAAATGCTGGGAAACTCTCCTGTTTCAGAAGAAATTCAAATAACTTGTGTAGATGCTTCCTTATCATGGAGGTGGAGCCTAAGCCCCCGCCCCCCTCCCCCACCTGTAAGTGTCAGAAGTGCTGGTGGCCGCTTGCTACAGAGCACAGCGTGGAAGGCGGGGAGGGGCAGCCTCACCGCGGGAAGCCTGAGGAGCACTGCCTTAGCCCAGGGGCCAAGGTCAACAGCAGTAATAAGTCAGGCAGATCCAGTGTGACGACAATGGTACTTTACCTGTAGACTCTGCCCCCAAACCATCACCCCAGTGAGTCATGAGAAGAGCATCACACGAGTCTCGACAGCCGAGGGGTGCCCTGCTGTCCACCTGACCAGCACTTGGCAGGCGTGTCAAGGCCACAAAGCCACAGAAAGTCAGAGGAGCTCCTGCCGGGAGCAGAGCCTGGGTGGACAGGGCGGCTGCATGTGCTGGGCTGCGTCCTGTGGGGCCCTGGGACAAGCAGTGGACACTGGGCAAACACTAAGGGAGTCGGGATACAGTGTGGACTTCAGTCGATAATAATGCTACTAGCCGGTCTCTGCTATCTCCCTAATTTACTGACTTAGGAATCCTAGCAGGAAAGAGAAGACAAAGAAATTTGATGGAAGCGTAAGGCATGTGTGACACACAAAGCCTGGTCTTTTAGAGAAAGTACAACTGGGGGGCGGGTGCCCTGTCCAGACCCTGGACGCCTCTGACGCAGCGAGAGCAGGAGTGTGTGGCAGGGACACGGAGGGCGGCCCAGCGCCTGCACCTGTGTTGGCAGGCGAGTGCCTAGTCCAGCATCTGCGAGGAGTAGGCCCACTGTCCAAACCGCTGCCACTGGCTGCTGTTACTGTTGTTTCCTGGACACTGGCAAGCGTCTTTGAGAGGCTCTTCTGAGCTGGGGGTTTCCTGGGGCTTGAGGTCAAGATCTGGGACCAGCCTGTGTGTCCTCAGCCCACCCTCCTCATCCAGCCTGGTCTGCCAGCCCTTCCCATCCTTCCAGCAGGCTTGGGTCAAGTTTCCTGTTACCTGCCCTTCCTTCCCTGGTTTGAAGCCCACCCCTCGTGCTGGAGAAATGGGAACAGAAGTAGTTGAGTGGTGCCTCTGCCATCCGTTAACACAGCAGCATTGCCCCTGAGCCATGGACTTGTCCTTCCTGCTGGGACCGGAGGTCCGCACTGCAGCACCACAGACAGGGGGTCAGTTCTCTGGGGGAGGTGAAGCCGCTGTAGCCAACCTGGACTGGGCCGTTAGCTCCCCTTCTTTAAAGCTGCCCGTGGATGTAGCCAGAAACACAGGAGTGAAATGAAGGCCCCAGCTGGGCTCCCCAGTCCCCACATCCCTTTTGGGTGACCTCTGCCATGAGAGAGAAGCTGGTGCCACCTGGCATCTTCCTGGGGTCTGAACTGGCAACAGGGTTGGGGTGCTAGGCTGGGCTGAGAGTGACCAGGAGCCAGTTCTGGGGCTGGGGCCACCTCTGAGACTCCTGGGCTGCCAGAGGTGGGGTAACCCTGAACTAAAGCTGGGTCCTGCCCAGCAGGAGGCCTGAGTGCTGAGGAAGAAGGAAGATGTCCCTACATTTGCAGCTACAGCTTGAGGACTGGGGGACAGGAAGAAAGGCTGGAAGGGAAGGCAGGGCCAGATCTGGGAAGGTCGGCAGCTCCCTGCGGGCAGTGGGAAGGACCAGCCGTGAGAGCAGGTGTGTGTTGGACCCGGAGGGGACTGTGGCACATGGTCAGAGAGGAGAAGGGCTCGCACTGGGGCAGTGGCGGGTCACAGAGTTGACAGGCCCAGCAGGCCTGCAGAGCCCCAGCAAGCCACCCCTGAACTGTAGAACTGAAGGCTTTGGGGGGCAGCAGTCCCCCTCTATGTGCCCTAATGGGGGCCTGGTACAGACAACAGCTGGCAGAGGAAGGCCCGGGTCCTGTGTGCCTTGCAGGGCTGAGTGAGGCGCCTGGGCCCGTAAGTAGGGAGCAGGGCAGGAGTGGGCCCAGGAACCCTTCCACTTTCTGTGTTTCTGCCCACCTGGGCAGGACCGTGTGATCCTGAGGTTGGAGGTCACTCTGAAACGGGGACTCCCTCGGGAGTAGGGAGTGAGCACAAGGCCCCAAGCTCTGGGCATGGGGAAGGGCAGGGCACGCTCCAGACGGGCCGCCAGCACCCTCCGGCCTCTGGTTTGGCGGCACCAGGAGGAGGGGCATGCAAAGAAAGCCCAAAGAGTCGGTCAGTCCTGTCGGACATTCCTGGCGCAGCTGGAATCCACATGACAAAATATCTCTGGGTTACAGCTTTGTTCCCAAGATCCCGGGTTCTAGAGAAGGAGGAAGCTCCGAGTGGGGGAGGGCTAGGTGGGCCTAGGTGTGGACTGCACCTCCCTGCGTGAGTTCTGCCTCAGGTGTTCAAATAGCAAGACACCCTCAAGAGGGGGACTGCTGCCCCCCAAAGCCTTCAGTTCTACAGTTCAGGGGGCTTCAGCAGGGGGAGAATCTCAGAACATCAGCTGAGCTCCCTTTGGGGTGGGGTGCTCACCCTTTCACAGGTGGATGCTAGAGGGTCAGGGTCGTCAGGCTGGGTGGGCAGAGTGGCTTTCAGACCTGGGCCTGCCTCTGAGGCTCAGGAACCTTCCCCAGTGCAGGAAGAGAACCAAAGGAGCAAAGCAGGAGAAAGGAGATGGGGAGTGGGGTGGAAGCAGGGCGGAGGGAGGAGTGCTTGCCCTGGGGCTGATGGCTGAGGCGGCAGAGTCAGGAGAGAGGCTGGGGGGCAGGCCCACCGGGGCTGTGGGCAGGAGCCAGGAGCCTGGGAACCTGGTGGGTAGGGGTAGGATGGCTCCTCCTTCCACAGACTGGGGCTCCACCACCATCTGCACCGGCGGACCCTGCCTCAGAGGGCAGTTTACGTACCCTACCCCATGTGACATGGTGCAGACAAGAACACTTGTGTCCATGGGTCAATGGGGATGGGGTTGGGAAAGGGGTTCTACCCAGGGCCTGGAGTGAGTGTGTATGGGGGGGTCCTCTGCCTCTTGCTGCCGCAGCCCCTTTGGCCCACCCAGCGGTCACCCCCACCCCAGGCCCTGAACAGTCCCACCAGGCGGTGCTCCAAAGGGGAGGCTGGCCACTGGCTGGGATTGACAGTTAGAACTGGGGAACCAGACCCGGGCAGGACGGAGGGAGACGTGCCCCCCACCTGGGAACAGTGAGTGTCACGCCTGGGTCAAATGCCCCCCCACTCCCCCCCTACACAAACACACAGCACTGTGATGTTTTTTGTAGAGTGGTTGTTCCGGAAATTCTTTTTGCATTTGGTGTTTGTCTTTTTTATTTTTTTTAAACCCATTTTTTATGATATTATTTATTTATTTTTAGAGGGGAAGGGAGGGAGAAAGAGAGGGAGAAAAACATCAATGTGTGGTTGCCTCTCGAACACCCCCCACTGGGGACCTGGCCCACAACCCAGGCATGTGCCCTGACTGGAAATTGAACCAGCGACCCTTTGGTTCACAGGCCAGCTCTCAATCCATTGAGCCACTCCAGCCACAGTTGGTTGTCTTAATATGTGTTTCCAGGATTTAAAAAACTGATTTTCCCCTTAACATCTTGCACCCCTACTATATGCCAAAAACTCTTCCAGGCACTGGGGAATAGGAGTGCCCCAAGCTTGCGTTCCGATGGGGGCAGGGGAGAGACAGGCGAAGGAATCAAAATTACACCAGATGGTGTTAGGTCCTAGGAAGAAACATAAAGTGCAAAATGATGGCAGGTTTTTGACCTTAGAATGACCGTAGAAGGCCTGTTCTGTCCCGGATGGACACCTAGGCAGAGCCTGGAATGAGGTGGGGCTGTGCCTCGCAGGTCTCCTCCGGGGGTGGTTGATCCAGGCAGAGGCAGCAGGGGCCTGGGAGTCTGAGGCACAGCAAACCTTGAGGGTCGGGAGTGGGCAAGGGGGGCGGGCAGGGGAGTCGGGAGAGCAGCAGGGAGGCTGTCACTTCACCAGGTGAGAGATGCTGGGGGGCGGGAACAGGGGAGCAGCCTGGGAGGAGTGGCAGACTCCGCTGACAGAGCCCATTGGAAGTGGGGTGTGAGAGCGGAGGGAGTTTGGAGGCAGGAGGAAGTCTGCATGACAGGCTGGGAGTTTCACGCGGCCTGTGACACCTGAGGTGCACCTGGCATCCAGGGGGAGAGGTGGCACCAACAGTGACAGTGGTATCCGAAGAATGGCCCTCAGCCCTGCTCCTCCTGGCAGGCCCTTGGGTCTTTCTCCACTTTCTTCTACCCCTGGCCTTAGGTCTCGCCACCCACAGCAGGGTGGTTTACATGTGGGGAAAACACAGAGCCTAGTTAAAGTGTGATCAGCCCACTTGGTAAACCAGGCTTGAGTTTTGTAAGGGACTCAGCTGGGCTGGCTTGGGACATCTCGTTTTCCAGGATGTACGCTGTCTCAGGATGCCCACCTGCCCATCTTCTGCCTGGGATGCTGGCTGTCCATCTCCCCAGCCTCTCAGTCTGAGAACTTGCATCCTTGCTGCACAGAGTAAGGACTGGCTAGAGCCATGCTCAGTTGCTTGAACACACTGCTGACAGGCTGCTGGCCCACGCCGGGGTGTCCCGGTCGGAGCCGCCCCCATGTTTGAGTTGGACTCTTTGCATCCTTCTGTCCTTCTCTCTTTCCCTGTCTGCCCCTCTCCCAGCATCTTTGGATCCTTGGAGGCTCTCCCTCCTCGCAAACTGCCGCCTTGGGGTCACTGCTTAGGGATCTGTTATCCACAGCTGCATGCTTTGGGGACAAAAGGAGCAAAGCACCCCGTCTCAGGACCCAGAAACTTGTATACCAGTGATCCAAGAGGGCAGTGGGCCTCCTGGTAGCCAGCCGTAGCCCAAACTATGGCTGTAAGGGCTTCTAAGTTCCCTTTCAACCTGAGACCTTCAGTCTAACCCACATCTCACAGGCGGTGGCACAAACCTCAGAGAAGATTGCCAACTTCCTTCCAAAGTATTTATGGATTACACGTGGGCTTATAGTGGGCACTATCCCCAGGGAGACCCTAGTGGAAGGCCAATACCTGGACAGGGTAGACAGGGGGCTGATTTACACGAAAACAAAAACTAAAAGGGGAGCAGAGATCCGTTCAGTGCATACGTTGCTCCAGAACAGCCCTGACAAGAGGTAGGACCCGCTGCCTCCCAAACCAAGTCCATTCCGTCTGGACGAGGCTCTGGCTGAAGTCTCTTTCCTACAGTGAGCTAAGATCTGTCTGCTGGAACACCCATCTCCTGTCCACTCTTCCCTCCTTCCATCCACCCAACCACTACCTGCCCATTCAACAATGCATCCATTTACACATATTCTTATCCGCCGAACTATCCACTCATCACCCTCTCCATTCACACACCTGCCTGTGCACCCATCCACCAGCCATCTATCCACCGGCCTGTCTATCCACCAGTCAACCCGTCCCCTCATCCATTCATTACCCACTCACCCATTTCTTCACCTGTCTGCTCACCCGCCCTTGCACCAGCCCCTCCAGCTTACCCGTCTGTCCACCCCCCACCCAGCACTCACTGACTGTCTGCCACGTGCAAGGCTGAAGTGCAGATGCGGGGATGGGGACTGGCTCTATGTGCTGCAGGCGCAGCACAGGCAGGAGGGGGGTGAGAGCTCAGGCTGGGACTGGAGCCGGATGGTAACCGCATGGAGGGCTTAGGAGCGGGGACTGTGTGGCTGGCTTGGGGGAGTTCTGCACGGGCAGCAGGGCCCCAGCACGTACCCAGCCTCACTGAAGTTCGCCGTATTTGTGATTGCTCACTTCCCACGTTGATCTGGGGAGGGCTGAGGACTTCTGGGAAGAAATGAGCCCAGGTGAGGTAAAAGGTGCTTATTGTGATGGATGGGGCTCAGTTTCCTTATCTGTGAAATGGGAGCCATTGCCCCATCTGGGGGGACTGTGTGAGGATTGCAGAGATTTTGCAAAGACCCAGCACGGTGCCCATTGGCATCCTGGCTCCAGCTCACCTTCTCCATGACTGTGCGGGTGCCCTGCTGCCTTCTGCCCTCCCCTGCACTCTGCCCCCTGCCGCTGCTGCCTGGTGCTCAACCAGGCACGGGCTCTTTGCTCCACGGCCTGTGTCTCCTGCAGCTACTCTCCACTTTTTGTGGACCGCGGGGAGCTGGGGATGATTTGTGCTCACCGCCTTCCTGTCTCTCACACTCCCGTTCACCCTCACAGCTACCCTGAAAATCCCAGCAAGCGGCGAAGTGAGCTGTCCGGGTACCCCCGTCAGTGGAGCAGCTGGGGAAGGATTCCAGGTCTGTCTGTCTCCTAAGCTGCCTGCAGTTGGAGGTCCCAGGTTGTTCAAGAGTCAGGAGCATGGGAGAATGATCAGATCTGAGTTTCAGAAATTTGACACTTGGAGAAACCTCAAATCTGAGGCTTCCTCTGGTTTTCTCAATCTGGGGTGGCCTGGGTTTGAGGTGGGAGCAGTGCCTGTCAGGGTCCTTAATTAGAAGTAGGTTGTAATGGACGGGGTTGAGGGGTGAGTCGCCCGGGAAGACGGCTGCAATGGAAGGCCACAGGTGCCCCGGGAGCTGAGGTTTGAGAGCAGAGAGGCTGCCTGCCACAGCCCCCCGAACTACGCATCACCACCACTTCCTGCTCAAGGTGAGATTAAAGAGCCCAGGAGTCCTGCTCCCTGGCTGCTCCAGTTTCCTTCCCCAGCCTCCACAGTCCTGCAGACTTGTGGGGCAGGGGCCGGGGCTGGACGCTCAGGCTGGAGCCTCGGGGCCGGGGCTGGACGCTCAGGCTGGACCCTCTGGCTGCACCCTGTCCACTTTCTCCAGGCTTCCACATCTTCTTGGCTCAAGATGCAGGCTCTTCCCAGCCTCGGTGGCCCTGTGGCCCCCACTGGCACCGGCCTTGACCCCTTCTCGCTCCCAGCCCCTGCATCTCCCTCCAGTGTCTCAGTTCAGGCCAGGCCAGTTTTAATGTCCTGTCTGTGCCACAGATACATGGTGGGGAGCCCAAGTCCTGGCATCAGGTGCTCCAGCGTGAGACCCGGCTCTGCCATCTCCAAGTTGTGTGACCCTGTGCCTCAGCCTCCTCGTCTGTAAAGTGAGGATACTAGCAATGTGTGCTAAGCCTGTAACGACCATTAGCACCAACCCCTGGTTTTTTGGGAGGGCTGTCCATTTTCAATCTTTCACGGATCCTTCTGAGCACCTGCTCCATGCCAGTTCAGTGCAGGAGGATGCACAGCTGCGTGGGATGGGATTCCTCCCCTGAGGGAGGGTACCCCTGTGCAGAGCGGCTTCTAAGGTAGTGCCTTGGTTAACACCTGTGACGAGGGCGGGGCTGCAGGCCTGTCCGGGGGGTCGGGGTGTGAAGACAGCCGTCACTCTGCCCAGAATGTGGGAAGCTGTCCACGAAGGGAAGGACAGCTGTGCCAGAGAGAGACCTGAGGTGGGAGGGCAGGGGGAGCGGGCCGGCTGGGCATCCCCCGAAGGTTGAAGCAGAGGGGTGACGTGGCTCTGTGTCACTTTAGACGCATGCACCTGGAAGTACTTAGGGGCTGAGATGGGAGGCTGCTGCCCTAGTCCTCGGGGTGGAGGGGGCGGGTCCGAGGTGCGGGGATGAACAGGAGGGGCATGTTCTCACAAACCTGCTGTGAGCCAGGTAGGTGACTGAGCCCAGGCGCCAGCTCACGACTCCCACACACCTGCCCAGCGCCACTGGCGCACGGGCCCGCACGCACCTTCAGGAGTCCTGTCCTCCCCAAGGCAGCTGCTCAGACAGAAAGTTCCACGTGCTGTTGATTTATAAATTCAAACAACTTTATAGGACAGGAGGTAATTAGTGCTAAACTTGTACACCTTAAAACCCTGTCCTGCTCTTGGCAGTAAGCGACATGGTTGTGAGCCCTGCCTCAGAGCCGTTTTGGCCCCTTTCCTCCTCATGATGTTTCCTGTGTCTGAATCCCAGACAGAGCTTTGTCCCCTCCTGCTGAACCTGCTCCCAGCACTGACCCTCCCGCCAGCCACTTGCAGGGACTCCACAGAGTTCTGTCTGCCCGGCAGGGCCCCTGAGCCCAGCCCGCCCGTGGGCACCTGGCTGGCTGGTCAACTCCTGCCTCCCCAGCAGCCTGAGCTGCTGCAGGCAGGGCAGGCCCAAAGGGAGAGTGGACGTGGGGGGGGCCTTGAACCCCGGACACCCCTCCCCCGCCTTCCCCCAGCACTCCACGCTGGGCTGGACTGTCCCCAGGCCCCAGCCTGCCTGGGCTCTGTTCCCGCCCAGCTGCCAGCCAGAGGACTGGACTTTGGTGTGGGCTTTTTAAAACTCCTGACCCAGGAGACACCTGCTGCCACTTCCCGGACATGGAGTGGTGGAATCAGGAGTCCTCCTGCCCACTCACCTGGACACCCTCTGCCCTCTCTCCGGGCCAGCCAGCGATTCATTTGTTTCTCCCTGCCTCCTCCCCTCCCCTCCCCTCCCCTCCCCTGCCCTCATCCCTGCTGTCTTCTCCCCTCCCCTCCCCTCCGCGGTCTCCAACCGCCTTGTCCCACAGCAGACCCCTTGTCCCACAGCAGACCCCGTGTGAGGTTTGAGGGTGTCCGTTTCGTGATGCCCTGCTTCCCTGTCAACACTGAGCATTATTTTAAAATTTATTTTAATTTGTTTACATTTTCATTTTCAATTGCTAATGAGACTTTTTTTTACATTACATTGCTATTTATTCTTGGTATCTTCTGCATTAACTGCTGTATTAATCTCTTTTGAGCAATCAATTACCAAGGGGAATTTTAACTTCAATATGTATATTTTTAAATCAGTTCTTTTTCTCTTTTTATTTAGTTTGTCATTTTATCTTGCTCTGCTGCTTTTTTTATGGGTGATTATTTTATTACTCAAAAATTTTTCCTACATTTAGCCCTGGCTGGTGTGGCTTAGTGGATTTAGCGCCAGCCTGCAAACTGAAAGATCACTGGTTTGATTCCCAGTCAGAGCACATGCCTGGGCTGCAGGCCAGGTCCCCACTTGGGGTGAGCCAGGGGCAACTACACACTGATGCTTCTCTCCCTCTCTTTCTCCCTCCCTTCTCCTGTCTCTAAAAATAAATACATAAAAAAAATTAAAAAAACTTTTCCTACACTTAAATACTGTGTTCGAGTATATGATACGTGCCTTATTTCTAACTATATTTGCCACGTTTCAGTGTTCGGGAACTTACCTCCCCATCTCTAAGGAGAATGCAACAGCTATCCTGTGTGCAACTCGCTGTTGTAAAATACTTGTTTTACCTGTTTGGGATGCGTTATGAGGTTCATCCGACATTCAGTTCTACTAAGAATTTGAATTTATTTCTAAGCCAGAACTGAATTCCATTAGTCTTTCTCTCATACTCTTTATTTTGGAAATGTTCAAACAGAAAAGTTAGGAGCAGAGTAGGATGAACACCCAGACGCTCTTCGCCTGGACTCACGGCCAGCGTCTCCTCGTCCGATTCTCCGCTCACTCGCTCATGGATCACCCTCCCTTTCCCGCTGCGTCGCTTCGCTTCACGGGAGCATTTTAGGTCTGGTGAAGGCGTCCTGACGTTGCCCCCATGAACGCTTCAGTGTAAGACCACTGACGGTCTCCGGCTTCAACCAGGGCCACCGTCACGCCTCGGGCTTAATACTAATTTAGTGACATAGTCAGCCCACGGATTTCCCCAGCTGTTCTCAGAGTGTCCGTCCTTGCTCCTCGTTTGGACCCAGAATCCAATCGGGCCGCATGTTGCATCTGGTTGGTCATATACCTGCTTCATCTTCTGGAAATTAAAATAATCTCTGATATTTTTTCATGCCTGCCACATTGACACTTTCCGCCGAGTCCAGGCCAGTCACCCGCAGGCAGCCCCACACCCGCCACGCCTGACCGTCCCGCGCAGCTTTGGCACGGAGAGGTGGCCTTGCGCACCTCGCCGGGCGGCACAGACGGGACACGTGACGTGGCTTCTGTCCCTTCGTTGGTGACGCAGAGTTTGAGTCGTTGGTTACGGTTGTGTCTGCTTGAGTTCTTCAGTCCAATGGTACTGTTCCTTCTTTTTATACACTTTATAATCAATAAGTCATCTGCCAGGCGGTGCCTGAGACAGCGCAAACATCTGTTTCTCCGGTGGCTCCTCGCGCAGTGGTTTCGGCGCCTGCATGTTCCTTGCGCCAGCGGACACCGAGCATCTCACACCGGCACCTGAGAAATGGTGGCTTTCTGTTATTTTTCTTCTAGAGCTAAATGTTGCTCTGTGAAGGGCTTTCCTTCACCCCTGTCCTGAGCATCACCATGGACTCATAGATTCTTTTCAGTGTGTTATCATCCATTTCCATCATTATTTTTTTTGATGCTCCAGGATTTTTGGTTTTGTTTTTAAGGCAATATTATACAATTTTAATCACTGTTACTTGGAGTCATGTATTTTAAAATTGAGACAAACCAACCACAATTACCTTTTCAAAAAACTTTCTGATGTTCTTCATCATTTATGTACTTTTTAGTGTGTAACACATTTTCATGGTCTTTAATTGTATTGCATTAAGCTTATTAAATTAGGGAGTATTGCTTTTTATTACATACTTAGTTCTATTGGAAGCAAAATACTAACATTAAAAATAAATGTCTTACAAGTAGGTTAAATTTATGTTTAATATTTAATGTGTTTTGTTACCACTGAGGATGAAGTACTTTTTTCCATTGATTTTTTTTTTCTAGCTGCATGTCACTGGCATATAGGAATGCAGTTGGTTTTTGTAAATTTATCTTGTATCTCACCACCGGTATGGACTCATTTATTACATCTAGCGATTTCTGGGTGGTGTTTTTGGATTTTCAAAGTAAGCAGTCTTCTTCAAAAAGTAATCATTTTATTTGTCTTCTTTTCCTGTATTTATGAGTCTAATTACTTTTCCTTCTGAGATGAGACTCACCAGAGTCTGCAGAATTAGTTGGCACAGGGGTGGGCCATGGAGACATCGCCCTAACTTAGCAGGGCCTGGGAATGAGACATGCTGGGACACTGGCGACATGGCCCAGGTGCAAGGTAAGGGAAACAGGCTGGGGTAGGTGCCTGGGGGGCAGTTGCCCTGGGTGGTCTCTCAGACGGTGGTGAGTCCTGGAGAGGCTGAGGCTGGTGTCACCATGGGACATGGTCTCATGTACAGAGAATGGCCCTGCCGGAGGTAGCCAGGTGACTTGGCTGTGGGTGTGGGGAAGACTCCAGCCCCCAGAGGTAGAAGCTGTGCAGCCAGGGGGTGGAGAGGCTGGACCTCTCTGAGCGCAGACGACCACAGATATGTCTCCAGCAGCCGGAACAGCTGGTGGGCTGAGGCTGTTCCCGGCCCTCGGCTCTGGTCTTGGACGGGTTGGTAGAACCAGCAGGTGTAGGGCTGGGTGGGGCTGGCAGACAAGGGCCCCGTCATTTTTTTCTTATTATTTTCTGGATGGAGTGACTGTTGCCTGCTACTGTTAGTGTAATGTTGGTTCCAAACCTGGGCTTAGATTCATAATCTGTACCATGTTAATAAAACTACCCCTCCCTGCCCCATTCTCCTTTGGTTCAAGTTTTAGTCAAGACCAGGTGGTAAATTATACCAAACATCTCCCCAACATTTGCTCAATATTTTAATGGTGTTCACTATTTTCCCAGTTGACACAAGGAATTATGCTGGGAGGGGCACGCTCTGATTAGCCAGGCCTGCTCAGGTGCCGTCCCCAGAGGCTGGGCAGAGAGGACCGACAGAGGTGGGACAACCCGGTCTCTTAGCCCCAGGAGGACCCCTGCACATCCGGGAGGGGCTGGGAGGGGTGTTGGTTTCTCTGGTTGTTCCAGCAAACAGGCGGTGAGGACAGGGGCTGGCTTCACGCACCACTGTGCCCCCAGCACGGGGCCAAGAGTGTGGTGCACACAGAGGCACAGGGAGTGTTACCCGAATGCCTGAGTGAATAAATGAGGTACAAGGGGACCACCCAGCACCCAGGAGCCCCGTTCCTCCGGAGCTCTGCCCTGAAATCATGGTTTGTAAGCAAGCTCCTCCCTGCCACTCCAGGCTACTCAGATGAAGGTTTGGGGGCCACGGGGGCTTTGCGGTCAAAGACTCAGGTTCTGGGGCTGGATAGGTCATAGGTCAACTTTCAACTCTCCGACTTGCAAGTTGGCCTGGGATCAGTCTCTTTACATCTTTGAGCCTCACCCGGGAATGTAGATGTGCCATTGCTGTCCTCACAGGGGGGTATGGTGAGTGTGGAGTGAAGGGACAGGCCACCACCTGCACGGCGCCTGGTGCGTCCTCAGTCCCTTACACAGGGGAGTTATTTTTCTGCACTCTCGGTAGCTCCAGAAACACTTCAAAGGCAAAGTGTGGCACTGGTCATAGACGGCTGCTCACGTCCCTGCCGCTGCCATGCCTGTGGCTGCGGGTTGTTGATGACGATGGCGGAGGCGCGTGAGCACCTGCTCTGTGACAGGCCCCGCGTCTGCCACTGCAGATACAGGAGTGAGCTGAAAAGGTGGTGTCGAGTAGCAGAAAAGAGGCCTTGGAGTTTCTGTTCTGGCTCCATCACTTCCTACCAAGTCCTTACTCTCTGTGCCTGTTTCCTCATCTGTAAAGTGGAGGTAGTAATAGAAACTATATACTTCACAGGTGGATTCTTGTGAAGCGCAGGTGGGTTAATGCAGGTGAAGCTCGGAGGCGATGCCTGGCTCAGATAGCCGCTCATTGTGTACTGGTGACTGGTTCATGGCATCATCATCATCATCATCATCACTATCATCACTGCTGTTCCTCCAAGGAGCTCTCAGCCCAGTGAGGGGGCTGACAGGGACCCATCACACCCCCGGAGAGGTGGTGACTGTTGTAGGCTGAGTCAGCCTGGAGGGGGTGACGGCCAAGCCCTGTTTTCACTGCAGCTGCTGCTGGAATATTTCCCCGTTGCCACCACCACAGCCTCCTAAGCACCCCCTTCCCAGCCTCAGAGGGCATGTGCCAGGCTCAAAGCCCAGAGCCCCCAGGGCCCTGGGTTAGGACCAGCCCACTGTCCCTGCCCGTGCCACTACTCAATTGGGATTCCCCTCTCAGGTCTCATACCAGATTCTCCAAGGAGAAGCCTTCGAAACTGCAGGTTCTAGAGTTCGCACTGGCTTCGGGGCTCTGCAGACCATGATGGGATGACCCAGCTGGAATCTCCCCACCCCTCTGCCCAGAGGCCACAAAGGCTCACACCTCGAAGGCTGCCCTCCTGGGGCTGCAGGGGAAGACCCCCCTCCCTGTCCCGGACCTGCTAGGGCCTTGATTCCCTGGCCGGGAGAAGGGAGCCAGGAACTCTCCCTTGCAGGGGCTGGCACGAAGGTGAATGAGGTGCTACCACCTTCGTCCCCCTGGTGCCAGGGGACCCTCTTACACGGGTCCTCCTCCCCCACCCCAGGCCCCTCATCCACTTTTTGCGTGGTGAGGCATGAATTGTAAATGAGGCTGTAAATCATGTGGGCGGGCTCTCGCCTCTGCTTCTCTGCTGCTGTGCTGGCTGGGGAAGGAATTTGTGCATAGAGATCCCTCAAAAGAATGACAGGACCCTCTCCCCACCCCGCATTGGCCCCGAGGAATTCCCTCCGGGGTGCTGTGCCTGGGGCTGGCACTGGGAGTGGAGGGCTTCTTTCCAAGGAGCAGGGACAGTTTCAGCAGAGAGAAGGCAGGGAAGAGGAAGCCTCTCGTGCCCAGTTATCATCCCCCGCCGCTCAGAGTCCGGGCTCCAAGAGGGCTGGCCGGCTTCCCCTCCACTCCCTAAGTTGCTCAACTCCGGGAGGACCCAGGGAGACCCCCCCAAATATGTGCCCAGCCCAGGTGGGTGCAGGCAGTGCTGGGAGCTACACCCCAGGAGCTAGCTGCCTGGCATGGGGGATGGGCAAGTGGGCCGCCTGCACATTGTTTATTTTTTGCCGAGAGCTCTCAAATCTATGCACTCCTCTGGTCCCCTGGGAATAGCAGGAAGGGAATGTATTGTCAGCTCCATTTCACAGGCCAGACAGCTGAGGCTCAGTGAGGGTGGGCTTTGTCCAGGGTCTCACGGCCAGCCTGTGTGAGGCTGCTTTTCCCTTCTGCCCCACTCAGAAATTCCCTACCGGGGTTCCCAGAACTTGGAGTCTTTTCCATTCACCACCTTCCGTCCTGTCGACGGCAGCAACGTTGAAATGCTGGCTGGAGCCACTGTAGTTTGCTTGTTTCAAGCAGTAAATTCAGTTCACTGGAAGCCTGAGATGCTCTGGTGAAGTCTGTTTTGGGGTAACAGAGGGGGCTGGTGGGAAGGCATTTCTGTTTGAGTTTAGCTGGGGTGTCATTGTGTGGGGGAGAGTGGGGGGGCTGAGT
>PVIA01017813.1:0-14569 GCA_004024845.1 Tonatia bakeri
CAGTAAAGTTATAAAACACAAAATCTGTGTACAAAAACCCACTGCTTTTTTACATACTAACAATGAAATTTCAGAAAAAGAAATGAAAAAAAAAACTCCTTTTGCAATTGACACAAAAAGAATAAAATACCTAGGAATAACTTAACACAGGATGTGAAGGACCAATATACCAAAAACTACAAAGTATTATTAAAAAGAGATTGAAAAAGACACAACAAAATGAAAAGATATTGTGTGTTTGTGGATTGGAAGAATCAACACAATCATAATGTCCATTTTACTCAAGGCAATATACAGATTCAATGCAATCCCCATCAAAGTCCCAATGACATTTATTAATGAAATAGAACAAAATATCATCAGATTTGTATAGAGCCACAAAGACTCCAAATGGCTAAAGCAATCTCAGAAAGAGAAGAAAGCTGAAAGTATCACACTATCTGACTTTAAATTAGATAACCGAGCAATAATAATCAAAAAAGCATTGCATTGGCAGAAAAGTAGACACACAGACAATGGAACAGAATTGAGAGCCCAGAAATAAAACCACATGTATATGAGCAAATAATTTTTCACAAAGGAGCAAAAAAGATACAATGGAGAAAAGAAAGCCTCTTCAATAAACGGTGCTGGGAAAACTGGAGAGCCACATGCAAAACAATGAAACTAGACCATAATTTGTCCCCATGTACAAAAATTAATTCACGGTGGGCCAAAGAGCTAATATAAGATCTGAAACAGCAAATTACATTGAAGAAAACATAGGTACTAAACTTACGGGCCTTGGTCTTAGAGAAGATTTTATTAATTTGACCCCTAATGCAAGGGCAGCAAAGGTGAAAATAAATTAAGGGGACTACACCCAAAAAGCTTCTGCACAACAAAAGAAACTGACAGTGAAGCAAAAAGGCAACTGACCTAACGGGAGAAGATATTTGCAAACAACGGCTCTGACAAGGGCTTAATATTCAAAATATATAAAGAACACGTACAACAACGCCAAACAACAATCAAACAGTTTGTCTTACATCTATACCATTGGCCATAAAAAAGAACAAAGTAGTTATACACCCAAAAACTTAAACGAATCCCCAGGAATTATGGCAGGCTAAAAAAAAAAAAAAGCCAGTCCCAAAAGGTTATATCCTATATGAGTCCATTTATATAACATTCCTCAAATGTCAAAGTTAGAGAAACGGAGAACAGATTGATGGTTGTGGGGGAAGGGTCTGGTAATAAAAAGGCATCAGGAAGGATCCTTCTGGTGATGGAAATGTTCTGTATCTTGACCACATCAATGTCAATATCTGGGATATAAATATTGTACTCTAATTTTGCAACATTTTACCAGGGAAACAGTAAAGGATACACAGGCTCTCACTATTGTTTTTTTACAACTGAATATGAACCTACAATGATTTCAAAATTAAAGATGAGCTATAAAAAGTGGCAAATCATTTGGTTTGGCAGTTTCTAATGACATTTAAAATAAATTTATCCTATGACCTAGCCATTCTTCTCCTGTGTAATATTTAGGAGTAATGAGTGCATTTGTCCACAAAAAGATTTTTACAAGAATGTTCATAGTAGTTTTATTCTTAATAGCTAAAATTTGGAAATAACCTGAATGTCCATATGCAGGTAAATGCATTAAAAATATGATATATTTCCCTGGCTGGGTGGTTCAGTTGGTTGGAGCATTGTCCTATACACCAAAACGTTGCAGGTTTGATTTCTGGTCAGGTCACATACCTTGGTTGCAGGTTTGATCCCCAGTTGGGGTGTGTACAGAAGACAACTGATCAATGTTTCTCTCTCTCTTTCTCTTTCTCTCTCTCTCTCTCTCTCAAAAATACCTTATTGTACTATACTCAGCCTTCTTCTTGTGATGCTGTGAGATGAGGCAGTGCCTCTGTGATGAGTCAGTGGGCTGACGTAGGCATTGTGTAGCATTAGGCTGCTATAAGAGTTACTTGAGGCCCTGGCTGGTGTAGCTCAGTGGATTGAGCGCAGACTGTGAACCAAAGGGTTACGGGTTCGATTTGCAGTCAGGACACATGCCTGGATTACGGGCCAGGCCCCCAGTGGGGGCATGTAGAGGCAACCACACACTGATGTTTCTCTCCCTCTCTGTCTCCCTTCTTCTCTTTCTAAAAATAAATAAATAAAATTAAAAAAAAAGAAGAGTTACTTGAACACACAGCACTGTGATACCATGACAGTCAAACTGATCACGAAGACAGCTATTAAGAGACTAGCAGGCGAGCAGCATATACGGCATGGATATGGTGGACAGAGGGAGGGTCCGAGTTCAGGGTCAGATAGAGCAGGACAGCACAAGATTTCATCACGCTACTCAGAATGGCACACCATTTAAAACTTATGAGTTGTTTATTTCTGAAATTTTTATCTAATATGTTTGGAGCATGGTTGACGGTCGGTAACTGAAACCACAGATAAGGAGGGACTACTTGCTCACAAAATACGGATGAATCTCACAACCATTATGGTAAACAACGGGAATCAGAAACAAAAGAATACATAGTGCATGGTTACATTTATATGAAGTTAAGAACAGGCAAACTCATTGATGGTGACAGAAGATAGACTTCTGTTTACTAGTGATGGGGGGATGGTATCAGTTGGAAAGGAACTTGAGGGAAACTTCTGGAGTGAAGGAAATGTGGTTATACAGATATACACACAAAGTTAAAAGTTACTGAGCTCTATACTTAGGGTTCATGCATTTACTACATGTTAATTAAGCTCTAATAAAAAAAAACCCATCTGTGGGGAAAAAAGCTCTATCAATCCACCCCACTGTATAGACTTTATTTGGATCACCCGATACTCAGTGGACACCAAGTGTATAGATAACTTACGTGGGAATTCTTTCAATCAAAATGTGTTCATGCACATTCTGCGTATAGCGCCTGTAGATTGTATCTCCGTAAATTGTCCATCCATTGTAACAAATTGAGGCAATGTGATTTATTTTTTTTCAACTTTAATGTGCTCTCTTGTTTTCTCTGAGGACCTGATGTTATTTTATGAGGATGATCCAAAGCCACCTTTGCCTCCAGCCATTGCGCCGTCAACTACGTGGCTGTCAGAAGGGCAAGCAGAAGTGTGTAACCTCTGGGACGCGGGTAAGTTGGTTAGAGAGTAGGCAGTTTGCTCAGAAACGTGGATAAGAGACACCGGGCCGGACTTCTTTTTCATCTGATTTTATTCTGTGTAATATAGCAACAATGGCTTTAATTTAACTTTGATAACAAGGGACAGGACTAGCAGGGGCAAATGCCTCCCACATGCCATTCTATAACCTGATTTTACCATTCATTTCCATGTGTTTTTTTCTTTTTTTCATTCTTTGGTTTAAAAAATTATTGGCTATAAACCTTAAGCCCTTTACAAATTGTTAAGAGCAGAAAAATTAATTTTAGTTCCTTTTCTCATTTATATTAACTTCTCTTTGCTAAAGAGTTTAAATTATGACATTTTTCAGAAGCAAGCATTGGATGAAAAAGCCAGATGCATGGTATCCCACAAATTGGTTAATTGCCTCTTGAATAGTTAACGTAGGAGAAAGGCACAGTATAAAATTGTACAAAACTGGCCTGCAGGCAATCACGCTATTAAATCCCAGCTGGGCCTACTGCTACTCCAGGTCTGATTGAGTCACTGTTGAGCCTCTCTGTCCTCCATGAACTCTGGATTTTCAGTATATTCTTCCTCTTGGACGTCTCCAAAAACAGGGTGAAAGGTCTGCCGAGATGAGGATGAACTTCTTCATTAGTGCTTTTCGTGCCCCCACGCATCCCCGCTCTTACACTCGCCCAGGCGTCCGTCCCTGTATCACAGAGGTGGCTCCTCCCGTTCTGGACTCCATCCTCTCACCTTCGTGCCTCCCTTCCCCCCTTAAGTAGATCCCCAATATCCAACATATAAAAACTACCGCTTATTAGTAGATTTATTTTACAAGTTCACGTTTATACAGTTTTCTTATTAAACAAGTCATGAGAATCATGAGGCTGTTTTAACAGACACAAAAACGGGAGGCTGCCGGTCGTGGTGATACTCGAAGCACAAGGATGGCGTTGTTCACATGGATGATGCGTTATAAGTGGCCACAGTTTTGTAGACAGCTTGCTTTGTATCCTTAGAATACACTTGATGTAAAGTGATCCAGATCCAGAGCCTTGACACAAGAGCAGTAAGGAACATTTTTGTATTCTAATAACCCCACCCCACACATTTCCCTCACCCCAACATTTTTTCTAATAGACTTTATTTTTAAGAGCAGTTTTAGGCTCACAGCAAAACTGAGCAGAAGGTACAGAGATCTCCCCCACACACGCTGCCTGCAAACGAGCACAGCTTCCCCCCCCCCCACAAACACACCACACCGGGGTGGCGCCTGCGCTGCTGTCCATGAACCTATAGCCCTGCCGTAACACTTCATTGTCCCCAGGAGCCCATGGCTTACCTCCAGGTTCACTCTTGGCGGTGTGTATTCTCTGGGTCTTGAAAAGCATGTGACGACATGTACTCACCCTTGTAGTATCAAGCAGAGAAGTTTGGCCCTAAAGATCCTCTTCTCCCTCCCCTTCCACCCCCCGCCCCCCAGCAACCACTGATGTTTTTAACTGCCTCCGCACTTCCGTCTTTTCCAGAAAGTCGTCTAGCTGCCATCGTGAGGTATGTGGGCCTTTCAGATTGTCTTCTTTCACTTACGCGTTAAGTTTCCTCCGTGTCTTTTTGTGGCTTGATAGCGCCTTTCTTTTTAGCGGCGAGTAGGATTTACTGGGGGATTATCCATCTACCTGCTGGAGACCGTCGTGGTTGTGTCCCAGTGTCGGCAATTAACGATAAAGCTGCTATAAATATCCACGTGCAGGTTGTGTGGGCACGTTTCCCTTTGCCGGCATTTTAATACATGTGAAATCGAGTATAAATGGGTACCTGTGGCAGCCCTTAAGAGAAAAAAAAAGGTCAAAAACGTGACACAAAAGGGATGATTCCACCATTTTTCTTGGGTAGGTCTCATTTTAATTGGAGGGGCTTTTCCTGCGTGTAAGCCTGCCTTTTCTCGAACCTTTCCTCTACGCCCATCTCAGCTCTTTCTAAACTGCAGAACTTGCCGTTTCGCCTCCCACCTTAAAAGCTTTCACTGGTTCTCCACTGCCAATAGGATGTCTAATTTGTTTCCCATACTTGCCACGCAAGACTTTCCATAGCCCGGCCCCAGCCAGCCCTTTGGCCTCCTGGGTCTTCTCAGAAGGTCTCTGTTCCATTCTCTCCAGCTCTGTGACGCATGACTCTGAAACTCCGAGGTGTAAAGTAACTGTTTATTCCTCTCATGGACTCTCCGGGTCAGGAATCAGGACGGGGCACAGTGGGGACGACGTATCTCTGCTCCGTGACGCGTGTCTGGGCCTCAGCCTGAGACCACACGGGCTGGGACTGCACTCAGCACCTGCAGCCCCATCCCTCCCGGGTCTGGGAGCTGAGGCACACAGGCCACCCGGGGCCTCGGGTTCTCTCCGTGTGGGCTAGTGTGGGTTTCGTCACAGCACACCGCACGGTGGCTGCGTCCCAAGGGTGAGCGAGCATCCGGTGGAAAAAGGGACCAGGCAGAAGCTGAATAACCTGGAAAGTCATGCTGTGATGCTCCCCCGGGCTCGGTTCATCGAGGCCATTACAAAGGCTCGAGCCAGTTCCAGGGCAGGGGACGTAGACTCCCACCCCTTCACCTACAAGCAGCGGCATTGAATAGAAAGAGAAGCGTACGGGACGGGATGCGTGTGTGTGGACTCATCTTTGACAAGTATGGTCTGCCACCGCCCACCACCACATTAGGGTGCTGGACAGTGTCCTGTGCAGCCAGCCAGGCCCAGCTCAAACGTCCCCGCTGCTGCGCAGTCTCTGCACACGGATTCTCTCCTCTCACTGTGCGCCCACAGGGCCTTATCCCTACGCCTCGTGTGGAATTCATGCTTCGTATCATCATTATTGTATAAGCTTTATTTATTTTTAATTTGCATAAGTAATAAGTGAGCATACTCTTATTTTTAAAAACCTCAAACAATATAGAGTTAAAATCCCCCCTTGACTGTTCCTTACCTTTGACACAGGCCCCAGAGTTAACTTTTATTATTAACTTGTCGGTTACTCTCCAGACTTTTCTGTATTTGTGTATGTACATGTATCTTTAGAAGTATGTAGAAATGACTTTATGTTCTTTTAGAACATTTTTCTGTATTTTTATGAGACTTTTTAAATAATATCACTAAACAGTCCTTGCGTGTACATCAATATTTAGAGATTTGCCATAGTTTTTTTTAACCGTTGCATTGCCTGGATATTCTAATTTCCCTGCAGTTAAACACATTGGTGTTTTATATTTTTCACTATTACAAATAATGTTTCAGTGAGTATCTTTGTGCACATATGTGCGTGTTTCTTAAGGGTAGATTCTTAGAAATGGAACCTCTGGGTCAGAATGGATGTCCATTTTCATTTTAATCAATATCAATACCAGCTTATACTGGCTCGCACGGGAGTGTGTGAGAGTACTACTCACCAGCACCTGGTATTTTTCAAGTTTTAAGTTTTTATCTCTTGAATAAAGGTTACACTACATAGCAGGTGCAATGTGCACTTTTTCCAGGCGTTCATGGTGCATTTCTATTTCCTCTCCTGTGGGTTGTCTGTTTATATCACTAACCTGGCTTTCCTTTGGACTGTGTGTTGTTGTTTATTTAAGTTGATTTTGTAGCATTTTTGTATAGGTGTTACTGACCCTTTTTGTTATATTGCAAATATCACCTTAACAGTCTGTCTTTAAACTTCCTTTACGGAAAGTTTTTTTTTGTTTTATTGGTGTCTTTATAGAAGTTTTGTGTTTCATATAGTCATATTTTTCATATAATCGTATTTATTCCTCATTTTCTTCTGAAGATTGGCATCTCGCGTGTTTTTAAGAAGTCCTCTTCTACACCCTGCTCGTAGTGCATATTCATCCATATGCTTGAGTTCTCTAACCCTTCTGGACTTAAAGCGTTTGGGAATGTTTTTAGATAGGGCAATGGGCATCCAGTTCTTCCAAAGACATTCCTTGACTAGTTCATTTTTCTCTTCTGTTTTTAAGTGAGTCTTTAAGCTGTGCTAAGTGGTGTCTGTTTAACAACTCTGTCCTGTTTCATTGGTCCATTTTTCTATTCCTGGTCTATTTAATTTTTTGTAGCTATTATAATAATATGCCATAGTATAAATGTATCCTATTTTATTTAACCAGTATTACATTAATGGTTACTGAAGTTATTTCCAGGTTTTTACCATACAGATAATGATAAAATGACAGCTTTCATCTCTTGCAAATTAAGTAGGCTTTTTATTTATATGTTTCCACAATTTGAAGCAGATTCTAAAATAAATTACTCTGAATTTCTTTTGGTAAATTCTGTCCATCTCACTAACTTAGCCTGTCAACAGATGGTTCTAATTTCCATGTTATAATTTTGGCAACTTCAGCCCAAAGCAAAAATAAAGTAGGAAAGTCACGTGGGCACAGCATCCTCAGCCCTCCTCTTGTACCTGCCTTCCCCCTGATCAGAGTCTCTGGGATTGCAGCTCCCACTCTGGCCTGCACTGGGGAGCCCTCGCACCCTCCCCAGCACTTGACCTTTGCACCCCTGACCCCCTTCCTTCCCTTCCCCTTCTGAGTGACAACGCTCTTAAATTTTGTGCTCAGCTTTTCTTTATAGTTTTACTACATTTGTTTATGCTCTGAACAATACATTACATATTGACTTGACAGGCTTTTAAGCTTTTTCTAAACAGAGTCCTTTGGAATTTATTTTTCTGTGATCTCTTATCGCTCAGTAACACGCTCTTGAGGTTCCTCTGTGTGTACGTGGTTGTCAGTTGTTGTCACAGCTGTGGAGTACAATATTTCCTTGTGTACATGTATTAGAAGGTATTCGTGCATTCTGCACTAGAACACGACCCCCAGCGCGGTGTCTCAAGGTTTTTGCATTGTAAGCAGTGCTGTCAATGAACATGTTTGTACGAGACTCATGGTTGCCGCAGACAAGTTTCACTGGGGCATGCATTTCAGAGTGAAACATCTGATGATTCAACATGAACATCTTTAAATTTACTGGATAATGTCGAATGGTTTTCCAAAGTTTTGGTTGCTTCTTCTCCTCACCAACGCTATATATTGTCATTTTTGAAGAAAAAAATCACCAATCTGATGGGTGAGGATTGGTATCTCATTTGTTTCCAAACATTTTATAGTAATCAGGTTAAACATATTTTCAATGTGTGTGGTGCATTCATATTTCCTCACCTGTGACGTGTCTGTTCATGTCTGTTGGCGATTTTTCTGTTCGGTTGTGTGTCTCTTTCTTAACTGATCTGCAGGGACGCGCCATCAGTTCTGGAGGCTCGCGTTTCATTTTTTTAAATTCGTTTTTCCAGTTCATGACTTCTCTTTTCACTTTGTAAAGGGTCTTTTGAGCGACAGGAGTTCTCAGTTTTAATGAGGTTGAATTTTATTCCTATGGTTTATACTCTTTGTATCAAGTTATTTTTAAAAATTCTTCGTTGTCTCAAGACTACGGAAATACGTCTACATAAGTTAAAATCATTGTAGGTTTGCTTTCCACAATTAAAAGTTCCATGCAGCTGGAATGGGTTTTGTGTATGGTGGAAGCCGGAGTCTGATTTTACTTCTAAATGGATATCCAGCTGTCCCAGCATCACTTTACTGAAAAGTCTGTTCTTTCCCCACCATTTGTATTCTAAAGCAAGGTTATACATATGCATGGTTCGTTTCTGGGCTCCCTGTTCTGTAAGTAATTTGATTATCACTCCGCCAACACAGTTTTAATTACTTTACCTTTGTAATAGCTCTGGATGACTTTTCCTTCAACAGGAGTGTTTTATCTTTTACTTTCCTACAAAAAAAGTTTGTCAAGTTTCTTGGGGAAAAAAAACAGTTACAGTTTTGATTGGCTCTGTCAATCCTTAAATTAATTTGGAGCAGTGACATTTTTACAATATCAAATTATTCTATTCATGTTGGTCTTCTTTAATGTATTACATTTTACAGTTTTCTCCACGTAAGTCTTATATAGCTTTTGATAGATTTAGTCCTAGGTACTTTATGTATTTTTGTGCTACTATAAAAAGTCTCATTCTATAAATTATAGTTTCTAGGGGTTCATGTTGAAAATGAATGATATTAATTTTTGTATATTAATTATGTAACCAGCAACCTTGCTCAATGAACTCTTACCAATTATTCTAATTTCTTTGTAGACTCTGCTGGGTTTCTTATGTTGAAAATCACGTCATCTGTGGATGACGGCAGGTTTGTTTCTTGTTAGTAAACCCTGCACTGTGTTTGCTTACCTCACCGGGTGGGGAGAGCCTCCCAGACAGAGTAGGGTAAAAAGTGTGATCATGGGCTTCCTGCACTGAGTCTGTCTCTTAAATAAAATGATTTCACCACTTGCCATCAAAACAGGTTTATTGTATGTATTTCTGCAAATCTGTATTCCTAGCCTAACACTTTTATCATGAATAGATGTTGAATTTCTCCATTTTTAGCATCTACATTAATGGTTATAGGTGTTTCTTCTTTGAGCTGTTAGTTTTGTGAAACAACCTTAAATTCCTGGAATAAACCCAATTTGGCCATGATATATGATTTTTTATATGTATTGCTGAGTTTGAGTTGCTAATGTTTTGTTTAGGAGTTTTACATCTATTTAAATAAAATTCTCCAGAATAGCCTTTTCTCACATTCTTCCTGTCATGTTTTGACACTGGAGTTTTGCTAGATTCATAAAAAGAGCTGGAAAGTATGTTTTGAATTCTCTGGAAGAGTGTGGGTAGGGCTGGTCGTGAGATAATGAGATAAGGTGCTCTGTGGGCTCAATGATGGTGATGCTGGCGGGAGGGCCGCAGGCAGGGGAGGCAGCTGTGTGCCCTCTAGAACAGAGGGGTCCGATCTAATCAACCCGAAACCAGCTGCCTGGCTGTGTGCCCTGGGAAATGGTGCCATGCTAGGGATGTGACATTAACCACTACTTCTGGCAGGCTGGACATCAGCAGGTGTGGAAGCCAGGTCACCTTGATGAGGGCAAGTTGACGTTGTCACGCCCATGCATAACCTCCATCCCTGGAACAAGACCACACCCATTGAATAGCCACTGGAGTGACTAGGGAAAGAGGGGGATTGATGGCCTTTAAACAGAGCATCTCGCCCACCTGACTTGTGAGAGCCTCTTCCACAGTGAATGTCCACTTGTGGGCCTTTATATAGGACATCAATACCTTCACATAGTATACGCATATATTCTGAGAGGTGCATCACATATTTCTTTGTCACTGGCCTTCTAGTCGTATTCTTTCCAAGTCCCTGAGTGCACCATCAGCCACTGTCTACGAATTGTTTCTCACCTTCTACACGAAGTGTGTACCCTGATGCACTGTTTGCAGGTCTACTTCGGCAGATTCTCCTACTGTTTTTCAGGGGCACTTCTTTTTTTTTTAAGTATATTTTATTGATTATGCTATTACTGTTGTCCCATTTTTCTCTCCCTCTTATCCCCCTCTGCCCTGCACTCTCCCTCCCTCCAGGATCCGTCCCCACCCTTAGTTTGTGTCCATGGGCTGTACAGATAAGTTCTTTGGCTTCTTCATTTCCTATATGATTCTTAACCTCCCCCTGTTTGTTTTGTGCCTACCAATTATTCTTCTTATTTCCTGTACCTTTTCCCCCATTCTCCTTCTCCCCACTGATAACCCTCCATGTGATCTCCAATTCTGTGATTCTGTTCCTATTCTAGTTATTTGCTTAGTTTTTGGTCTTGTTTTTTAGGTTCAGTTGTTGATAGTTGTGAGTTTGTTGTCATTTTGTTGTTCATAGTTTTGATCTTCTTTTTCTTAGGTAAGTCCCTTTAATGTTTCATATAATAAGGGCTTGGTGATGATGGAATCCTTTAACTTGACCTTATCTGGGAAGCACTTTATCTGCCCTTCCATTCTCAATTATAGCTTTGCTGCATAGAGTAATCTTGGATGTAGGTCCTTGCCTTTCCTGACTTGGAATACTTCTTTCTAGCCCCTTCTTGCCTGTAAGGTCTCTCTTGAGAAATCAGCTGACAGTCTGATGGGAACTCCTTTGTAGGTAACTGTCTCCTTTTCTCTTGCTGCTTTTAAGATTCTCTCCTTGTCTTTAATCTTGGATAATGTAATTATGATGTGCCTTGGTGTGTTTCTTCTTGGATCCAACTTCTTTGGGGCTCTCTGAGCTTCCTGTAGTTGTATGTCTAGTTCTTTTGCCAGATTGGAGAAGTTTTCCTTCATTATTTGTTCAATTTCTTGCTTTTCCTCTTCTCCTTCTGGTACTCAGGGGTACTTCTGAGTAGGGCTATAATTAAGCAGTTATCCATTCTGGCCTGTGCGGGCATACCTTTGCAGATTCATAGGTAAACCAAACCTGTACTTTTTCCTGTTAACAGTCAGTTCTTCAGGGAGCTACAGGTGTAGGTTGAGGGGGAGGCAGCAAAAGAGTGGGAACAGGTTCCAGGGAGCCTGAGCCACTGCTTGTATGGTTTACATGGATCTTCTGGACCAGCTTGATCTGGTCTCATCTATGTCCTTTTGATTTTACAACGAAAAGCTACCATTCATGTCTAATTTTATGTTTTGTGGCCCAGAAAATACCCTTTACATCATGGCTACATAGTTCTTTGGTATCCTTTGGGATCAACAAAAGAAGACACAGCCTTACTCCAGAGCCCCAGAGGCCAGCTTTGTGATTTTCCTACTGGAGCTCATGAGAGGCTGCATTTAGCATCACTCTCTGCCTAAGGCATTTGCATTGGCTCTAGGGTCCACTGCCAGGGCAGCTTATACAGTGGCCTGGGCCTGCTGCAGGACCTTTCCTGGCTTTGATGTGCACTCACAGCTGAGTGATCAGAGCAGAATACCCAAGTGTGATATACGTTGTCTCTAATATATAAAAAGGCCATGATTACTGTGAGTTTTTCTTTGTGTTAGGCACTTTGAGGTACAAAAACTCGCCTTTCACTTTAAGAGGAGATATCCTGATGTGCTCCAGACCACTGTATAAACATTGCACAAGAGTGGCAAGCCCTTGAACTCTCCCAGGACTTACCACTCACCTTCTGCATATAGATAGTCCAAGAGTGTTTGTTGCTCCCTGCTTAATAAGTCCAGTTAGCATTGCATCATCCATGTAATAGGCCAGTGTCAGTGGACCAGGGGCAGCAAGACAATCCAGGTTTCTCTCTCAATAGAGCAGAGTTGACATGGCTGTGAGGCAAGACAGTGAAGGCAGCACAGTTAGACTGTGTCCCAGCCATGTGAAGGCTGACTGATTCTAATGATCTTTATTAATAGAGATCTGAGAAAACACTTCTAGGCTGAGAGCTGTACACGAGATGCCAGAGGCTGTGTTGATTTGCTCTACTAAGGATACCACAGCTGGAGCTGGAGCGATGACTGGCATCGCCACCTGATTGTGTTCACAACAGTCTACAATCATTTTCCACAGCCCATCTGGCTTTTTAGAAAAGTGGGTGGGCTAGGAATGTGATAAGAATCAAGTCTTTGATGGTGGCAGTAATCTCTGCTCTTTCCCCTGAAATATTTTTGGGGAAATGCGGGGGTATAATTCTAGGTGCTTCTACCTGGTCCTTCTAACCATAATAGCCTGAACTCCATGGCCCTGGAACTGATGTGGGGATTCCACCAGTCGCCAAGTATATCTATTCCCATGATAGGTTCTGAGACCATGGAAATGACTACAGGTAGGTCTGCGTTTTCCTGGACCCACTGTGAGATAGAGCCTGGGCTGTGACTTCATGTGTCGCCTGATTTCAATAGGTCCCTGCTCAGAGAACTGCAGTGGAGTTGCTGGCTCTCCAGAGATTAGCATCAGTTAAGATCCAGCGTCTAACAAGACCTGGAAGTCCTGTGCATTTCCCTTTCCAAGTGCAGTTGTTGTAAATGGCTCCAGGTGCTGCTCAGGAAGGCTTAGCAGGAGATGTGCTATGTATACCTGTGGGGGCATTTCAGGGTTCTTCCTCGAACGGATCTGACCTTCCCCTCGGTCAAGAGATTCTGGCCCTGAGAACCAGCTTGGGTTTCGGGGTTGGGTAAGAGGCCATGAGCCCCACCATGGTGACACTAGTTAAGTCTTCCACCTCTGTCTGCCACACAGCACTCAGTAGGCTGCTCATCCATTCCCTATAGATCTTGTGATTCATTAACCATTACCATACATCCCTGAAATTTTAAAAAAATTTGATACCTTTGCTTCCCTGTGGCTGACCATGGTTATTGGGCCTAGCCTGTCCCCAAGAGGTAAGCACTATCATCTGGCTTCTCCCACTCCAGAATGCCACTATTTCTGTGAAGATCAGGGGACCTAATTCCACCGCATCATCCCTGTGGTCCTCCTCAGTCTGCAGGTGACAACCACCACACACCTCTTCGGTGGTGCCAGCACCCCGTCACTGTCCATTTTTGGATGCCTTGGTGAAAGGAGTGTCCTCCAAGGCAATTAGGCGGTGGTGGAGCACGTTGCACATAACAGATTCATCCCACAGTCCCATCTCAGGAGCTTTTAAGCTTCCTTTACAGTGTGCCAGAGAAGTGCCTTTTGTCCTGAAGGTCACTCCTGAGTCCCGAACAAATGGTGCTCCCTCACTCTCTTGCTCCCTGTCTGTCTCTCCCTGCCCCCCTTTTCAGGTTCTTCTGGTATGTCACAGTCCAGGGAGGCTTTCCTGAACATTTTGGTGCAAACTGGACCCCACCACCACCATTGGCACTTCCTACCCCTCTTCTCTGCTTTATCTTCTTTGTAGCTCGTACCATCACCTAACATATGAATCCATTGATTTAGTAAGTGAATAGTCCTGGAGTTCCCTAGAACACCCGCAGGTATCAGAGCGAATCTGCCGTCAGTGCAGCAGGGACTCTGGGTGGTGTGCTGTGCCACTTCTAGGTATAGACAGTGCTTTCCTAGCGGCTGATTTGACTTTTGTGTTGCCCATGAATTGGGAGCTTTGCACTAATGTCTTCCGCTTCGAGGGAAGTAGCTGTATGCTTTCCCACTGCCCTGAAGAGTCTTTATATCAATCACCAGAGCATTGCAAAGCATTTTTCAAATTATAGAACTGGTTACAGGACTTAGAGAGGTTATCAATATAGTAACTGTGTATTATATGACTGGTATTAAGAAAGCTAATTAAAACCTTTTTTAACTTAATTTTTCCTTATTTTTACTTTAAAAATATGGGAAACATGACCTATGCATGAAAAATAGATGTAGATAAAGCTGTTATAGGCTTACGTTGAAATGAATGAATAGAACAAAGTCACAGTAATTTGCAGAACTCAGTTAAACAACAGAAAGATTGGGAGAACAGACAGTAACCACATTTAAAGATGCTACCTGTTATTTTTCACGCAGTGGCCAACTTGTTTCATCATTGTGATGATGAAAAGAAAAAGTAAGAGA
>PVIA01017814.1:0-14569 GCA_004024845.1 Tonatia bakeri
GACAGGTGGAGAGTGACCAGAGGAGAGAGAAGAGGGATTTTGGGGGAGGGGGAGGGGTTTATAGGATCAAAGTTAAAGGACACATGGATAAAAGCTAGGGGGAGGGTGGTAATGGGAGGGAGGGAGGGAGGGGGGTGGGAGGGCTTGATTGGGAGTAAAGGGAAGAAAACTGTATTTGAACATTCATTTAAATAAAAAAAGAGAGAGAAAAAAGAATTTCAGAATAAATCTGACTCAAATTCAGGGGGCTTCTCACTCAGTCAAATATTTATAATACAGTGATACTGAGCAGGACAGGTACCTGGTACAAGATAAGTAGTAATCTGTGGAATGCAGCCCTGCCTGCAACACGAGATGAAGAGCCCCAGAGCCCAGGGGCCTCTGGTGCTGGAGGCAGCACATTCCTCAGCTGTGCTGGGGTCTCCAGCTCCACTGTGGAGGGAGCTGAGAAGCATTTTAGAGGAAAAACATAAAATACTTGAAAGCCTCCATGATCACTCTTCTCTCAAGACCACACCTGGTATGGGAAACTGAAGCCTCTCAATCCTAAAATCAAATGTGACAGGTAGAGAGCAGGTTCACAGGTGTGGGGAAGGGCTCGATGGACAACAGGGGGAGGGGTGTGACATTCAGAGAAAAATATGGAAGATAATAATCATAGACATAAACACTTTAGTGTTTGTGGCAGAAAAGGGAGGAGGAAGAGAGAAGGGTATAGGTTCATAATAGTGAAAAAGAAGACTTGATTTAAGTGGATAAACCTGCAGTAAATTGTACAGATGATGTGATTTAAAATTGTCCACCAAAACCCTTTATCATTGTGTTAACCAGAGTCGCCCCAGTAAATTCAATTAAAGGCAAGAATCATCTGGGGATAAATTGGGTCCCAGGATAGCAGGGGACAAAAGGCCTTGTCCTATCACTAGATACTCGGTAGATCTGGTCACCTAAAAGACAGCAGATGAAAGAATCATCAAATGAATCTGACTAGTAGTGAGAAGTGGGGTTGGCTGATTAATCCCGGGTCGCCTGGAAGTGAAGACATATGCCCCCTGCATTGCACGTGACCTGTACAAGCAGAAACATCCCCGTGCAGTGAACAATGGTGTAGCTGGAACCATAAACATACTCAGTCTGTGCCTTAACCAATACCTTGTCCTGAGACAGTTACATTTTTAGAGTTCTCCAGTGAAGGAAAGACCAGATCTGCTGGACAAAACCCCAACAGACAACAGAACATTTCTACTGTCAATCTTCCTTTACCCAAGAAAATGAGATCCCTTACCAGGATAATGATATATGTGAGAGAAAGCAGAGAAACAGATAATCCACAGACTACAGGACCCTGGTTCTCAACTGAACTTGGACTATGAATCCAGACTGTCACCATGTCCCTGCACTAACATTAGGAACTTTTGAATGCAGGTCAGCAATGGAATTTTAACTCAGGACCATTTGGAAGTGCCAGCAAATGTGGGGTCCATCCTGCCATTCTCCTCTCATTCCAGAATGCACAAGAGAAGCAGACATAGCAGGTGTGTATAGTGAGTAAGGCTGTATGGTGGGCAAGTCTAAACAGCAGCCATGACAACTGCCCACACCTGGGAACCTAGTGAGTCCAAATCTGGGTGGACAGCAGAGGGGTGTGCTCTACACACAAGGATTTAGAAGATGCAGGGGTGCTGATTCCCGTCACATCAACATTCCACTTCTAAGTAGACTTGTGTAAAAAAAAATGAACAAGGAGGAGGAGGAGAAGAGGAACAGGAAGAATAAGGAGGAGGAGGAGAAGAAACTTAGAAAATGACAGTAAATTAAGGCAAACTGTAACTACATGTGACTATTAACTTCTGCAGCAGCCACATGGTTGCCCTGGTTGAGTAACCTCAGTTCATGCATCTCCTGCTCCCTGCATCTCCTGGTTCCCACACCATCTACTGATCTGCAAATGCCTTTCCTCCATTAGCATCCAAATGTCACCAATGTTGTCTTTACTCCGCCTACAAGGACCACATAAACCTAACCCTAACCCAACATCAGGGCAGGTCCCCTCTGCAGCCCTGGGGCCTCACTCAGTTTGCAGAGGTCCTGCTACCTTTTCCATCCAGAGGACACCCCTCCCACTGTTCCATGACAACAATGAGATGGTGCTACAGGCCCAGTGAGTGGGCACAGTGCTGCTAGGACTTCCTGACAGACTCTGAGGGTCAGAAGTTCTGGAGGAAATGTGAAAAATAATCAGGGGGCTTCTCCCTCAGTGAAATATTTACAGTCCACTGAGCAGGACTGTAACAGCTGCAAGGTAAGTAGTCATCTGTGGAATGCAGACCCTCCTATAACACAAGATAAAGAGGCCCAGGGCGCAAGAGGCCTCTGATGCTGGAGGTAGCACATTCCTCAGCTTCTCAGGAGTCTGCAGCCCAGGTGTGGGGGGAGCTGAGAAGCTGCTCAGTTGGAGACGGGCCCAGACACACAGAGGGCTCTGTGACCTGGGTCATGTGTTCCTGTATAGTTGATGGTCCTAAAGTGTCACTGGTGGACAGAGGTTCTGTTTGCAGCCTGAGGAAGACCTGGGACAGAATCCTGGGGTGGATACTCAAATGTTCAACCAGATGTCGGTATCACACATAAACTACTGCCCCCTTGAGTAGAAACAGGTGGCCTTATGTTTTCAGTCCAGTTGGCAAACATACTCAAGAATGCATTCAGTGAGAGCGTAGAAAGCGTGACATGGAAAAACTATAGCTCCTTCCTTTGATGTGCAGGTGGGAATCCAAGAGCTTAGGGGGACAGGAATGATGGAGTGGGTTTGTCTTTTACATCCTGTTTTGCAATCTGGGAGTGTACACATGGCATACATTCCACCAGCACATTGAGAAACACATTGTAGAGAAAAACATACAATATTTGAAAGTCTCTGTGTTCAGTCTTCTCTCAAGGCCACACCTGACATGGGAAACTGAATCTGAGTCAGAAGCTGCACACACTCCTGGGTGGACGGCAGAGCTGTGTGATCTACACACAAGGATTCAGAAGATGCAGGAGAGCTGATTCCCACCACATGGACATTCCATTTCTAAGTAGACTTGTGCAAAAGAAAATGAAGAAGGAGAAGGACAGGAACAGGAAGAATAAGGAGAATTTGTGTTTTGTAATTATTTCTTACATAAAATTTCTTATAATATAAAATGTTAAAAAACAAATGATAAAAATCCTTTATATAACCTAAAAGCA
This sequence comes from Tonatia bakeri, assembly GCA_004024845.1. NCBI lineage: Eukaryota > Metazoa > Chordata > Mammalia > Chiroptera > Phyllostomidae > Tonatia > Tonatia bakeri. The sequence goes on from PVIA01017814.1 coordinate 3,235, forward strand.
AGCATCTAAATATAAATAAATAAAAATTGAATTTAAACATTAAAAAGGAACATTTTCTTCCTGAATGTTTCAGCTAAAAAATGGCGTCATGCACGGCAAAATACGGTGTATAAAGACGTGACCCAGGCTACTTGCTCTGTAGTGTGTGTCCCTCCCTCAGCCTGCACCTGTGGGCACATGGGGAGCTCCCAGACCTGGGGGCAGAGGAGGGAAAGCCATGGCCTGGTTTCCAGATCATTCAGCATCACAGGGAGGCACCACTAGGAAGTGGACAGCTGCAACATGACAGACCATCTTGGGAACATTCGTGGAGGACAGAGGGTCATGAAAAACCTCCAGAGGGAACAACTTAGGGAGGTGGCCCTCATCGTTAACTGATAGCTAACATGAACACCAGATATGCAAGTGTGTGATTTCTCTCCTCTGGCCACTATTTTATTTCATTTTTATTATTGTTTTGAAAAGCATATTGTTTTGTAGAGAGGAAGAATAAACACAGACAGAGACAGACAAACAGTGACTTGTTCCATTTAGTGACACACTCACTGGTCGATTCCTGCATGTGCCCTGCCAGGGGATCAATCCACAACTTTGGCAGATCCAGAAGATGCTCTAACCAACTAAGATTCCAATCCAGGGATGGCCAGTATTTTAAAGCAATATCTAGAAACCTCAAAGCAACATGATAATATTGTTGGAAATAAAAATGGGAAAGAAGTATGCAGAAAGATCTCTCTCCATGGGCAAAAGCCCAGGAGACACTGGTCTGTCATGTGATTCCTATCACAGTGCAGCCTCACAGAGGAGGATACTGATGGTCAAGTGGACAACATGACACATTCTGTCCTTTCACTTCTATTAAATGTATAAATAAAAAACAACAAACAAACAACAGACCTGCTCACAGACACAGACAGTACTGTGGTTGGTTACAGAGAAGAAGGGGGTGAAGAAGGACGAAGGGACTAAAGGGGTCACAGACCAGGTGACAGAGGAGATCAGAACCTGGAGAGTGAGCTCACACAGAGTGGGCAGATGTCACCTTACAAATTGTACACCTCCAGTTTATATAACATTAACCAAAGGTACCCCAACAAATTTCATTATAAAAAAAACTTAAAGAATTTAGTTGGTCACCTCTGAATCAGGACAAGAGATGTTTTCTTTCTTTGAAAACAGAAATATTTTTTGCTTACTTATCTTTTGTTCACTAATTATCAGTCGTATCACTGGTAGAGACTCGGTAGTAGGAGGTGTGCTGTGCAGTGTCTCCCATTGGACAGTCCGTGAGGAACAGTATCTGTGAAAATAAAAGAAAATCAATCAATAAGCATTAAAACCCAATTTCTGCTTCCAGAGTCCAGCCAATCAGGATGACACTAAGTCCTGGGCCAGAGTGTCACTCGATGCAGGAGTGAGGCCCACTCTTGCTGCCTCAGGGGCTTCCTCCTCTCTAGTTCCAGTGTCTGTGGTGATGACAGAGACGTGCTGAGGAGTTTCTGAGTGGCCCACAGATGTAAACGTGGACATGTTCTTTATAGTCACTGGGGATGGTCTCTGTGATCATATCCAAGACCCCAGATTCAGCTTGAAGAGCTTCAGGAAAAGAGTTGTGTTAGTTCTCAATGGTTCCAAACCAGAGGTTGGAAATCTGGGTATGGTTTATGCAGACATATGACTGATACTGAAGCGAAGTAGAATAATTTAGGACTTGTCACAAACTGGACAAATGTGCAAGAAGAAACACACAAGGGTAAGAATGGTAGTGACCTCTCCTGTGGCTGTTGTCACCTTGACTCAGGTCCCTGCAGGGCCCTACAGGTGAGGGACAGAGAGGGAACCAGGAGGAAGTGTGCTCCACTAGAAGACAGCCTGCATTTTGAAATACATACAAAAAGAAAAATATGCAGTATGTCTGTGAATAATGAATGGTGGGTAATAGTGTTAAAAAGAAGCATGGATTTGGTTTAAATGTTCATTAATTTGGGCCCATGAGGCAGAGATTTACCACTTATATCTGCAGCTATATCTGGGCCAACAGAACAGGCTCTGAATGTTTAGGGGACGGTTGACTCAAGAGAGCATTCAGTGACGGCCCAGAGACATGACATGGAAAAGCTACAGCTGGTTCCTTTGATGTGGAGGTAGGATTTCCAGAGCTTAGGGGGACAGGGATGTTGAAGTGGGTTTATCATTTAAGTCCTATTTCACAATCTGAGAGTGTTCAAATGGCATATGTTCCACCAGTACATTGAGAAGTACATGTTACAGGAAAAACATAAAGTATTTGAAGGCCTCCATGATCACTCTTCTCTCAAGGCCACACCTGGCATGGGAAACTGAAGCCTCCCAATAATAAAATCTAATGTGACAGGTAGAGAGCAGGCTGACACGTGTGGGGAAGGGCTTGATGATGGGCAGTTGGAGGGGTATGAGATTCAGAAAAAAATATGAAAAATAAAAATCATAGACACAGAAAACACTTTAGAGTTTGTGGTAGAAAAGGGAGGAGGAGAGAAGAAGAATGTAGGTCGATAAATGGTGAAAAAGATGACTTGACCTCAGTGGGTAAACCCACAGTAAATTGTACAGATGATGTGATTTAAAATTGTCCACCAAAACCCTGTATCATTTTGTTAACCAGAGTCACCCCAGTAAATTCAATTAGAGCCAGAAATCACCTGGGGATAAATTGGGTCCCAGAATATCAGGGGGCAAAGGGACTTGTCCTATCACTAAACACTGGGTAGATCTGATTTCCTAAATGACAGCAGATGAAAGTATCATCAAATGAGTCTGACCAGTGGTGAGCTTCGGGTTTGGCTGATTAATCCCGAGTGTCTTGGAAAAGAAGACATATGCCCCCTGCATTCCATGTGACCTGTAGAAACAGAAGCATCCCTGGTGCAGTGAATATTGGTGTATCTGGAATCATAAACATACTCAGTCTGTCCCTTAGCCAATAATCTGTCCTGAAACAGTTACAGTTTTAGAATTCTTCAGTCAAGGAATGACCTGATTCTCTGGACAAAACCCCAACAGACAACAGAACATTTCTACTGTCAATCTTCCTTTATTCCTAAGAAATTGAGAGCCTTCCCCAGGATAATGGTATATGTGAGAGAAAGCAGAGAAACAGATAATCCACAGACTACAGGACCCTGGTTCTCAACTGAACTTGGACTACGAATCCAGAGTGTCACAGTGTCCCTGCACTAACACTAGGAACTATTGACAGTAGGTCACCAGTGGAATTTTAACTCAGGACAATTTGGAAGTGGATGTAAATGTTGGGCCCAACCTGCCATTGTCCCCTCATTCCAGAATGCACAAGAGAAGCAGACACAGCAGCTGTGTATAATGAGTAAGATTATATGGTGGGAAAGTCTAAGCAGCAGCCATGAGAAGTACCCACACCCAGGAAACTAGTGAGTCAGAAGCTGGTGGATGGCAGAGGTGTGTGCTCTACACACAAGGATTTAGAAGACACAGGGGTGTTGATTCCCACCACATCAACATTCCACTTAGAAGTAGACTTGTGCAAAAAAAAAAAAAAAAAGGAGGTGGAAAAGAGGAGGAATAGGAAGAACAAGGAGGAGGAGGAGAAGAAATTTAGAAAATGACAGTAAATTAAGGCAAACCGTAACTACATGTGACTCTCACCGTAGCATTAGCCATGTGGTTATGCTGGTTGAGTAACCTCAGTTCAGACATCTCCTGATACCTACATCTCCCGGTACCCACAGCACCTACTGGTCTGCAAATGCCTTTCCAGTCATGTGGACCAAAGGTCACCACAGGTATTTTTACTGAGCCAGCAGGCCTGCACATCCCTTCACCGTCCCACCTTGGGGTACGTCTCCCTGCTGCCCTGTGTCTCCTCCTAGTCTGCACAGGAACTGACTGCCTTTTCCATCCACAGCACGTCCCTCCCGCTGTTCCAGGAGGAGGAGGACATGACACTGCCTGGACCAGTGAGTGGGCCCAGTGCTGCTAGGACTTCCTGACACACTCTGAGGATCAGAATTTCAGAATGAATCTCACTCAAATTCAGGGGGCTTTTCCCTCACTGAAATATTTACAGTCTAGTGATACTGAGCAGGACAGGGAACAGATGCAAGGTAAGTAGTCATCTGTGGAATTCGGCCCCTCCTGCAACACAAGAGGAAGAGGCCCAGCACCCAGGGGCCTCCGGTGCTGGAGGCAGCACATTCCTCAACTGCACTGGGGTCTCCAGCTCAGGTGTGGGGGGAGCTGAGAAGCTGTTCAGTTGGAGACGGGCCCAGACACACAGAGGGCTGTGTGACAGGGTCAGCCTGCTGTGCCAGCTGCCCTGTGACCTGGGCCATGTGTTGCCATAGACGTGCTGATCCTACAAGTTTCAATGATGGACAGAGGTTCTGTTTGCCGCCTGAGGAAGACCTGGGGGTCAATCCCACGGTACATACTCAGGATTTTCAGCCATGTTCTTGACATTACGCACAAATACCTGCTAGCCTTCTGAGTCAAAACACATGGTCTCATTTTTTGAGTCAAAATTGGCAAATATGCTTCATGTCTGAAATGGCAGCAACGTGAGTGGAGCAACTACCAGCTTTTACTCAGAAATCATTCCCACCCAGAAAACTAGAATCTAAGACTCCTTATCCTGTGTCCTCCTGTCATGACTGAGAAAGAGTGTGGAAGTTGGACCACAGGGCTGAAAACCCTCCAAGATGTCCTTACCTCTGAGTCTCAGAAAAGAGCAGAAACTGGCCTCAGACACTGGGGAGACTCATAGTCAGGGGTCACTGGGCTGTGGAGACCTGGGCAGGAGTTTGTATCCACAGGGGTCCCCTAGGCACAGGAGTCTGCCCACAGGGACCTGCAGGGAGGCAGGGCTTCCAGGCTCTGGCTGAGGGCCATCAAAGCAGCACAGGTGGGCTCATCCCCTCTGAAGTCCAAAGCAGCATGAACTAAAAAGACCAAAGATTCAGGGGAAGGTATTATCATTGCCCCTCCAAATGGACTGTGATTTGTCCCAAAGGGTGTCCTTGGTTTTAAAGGAGGAATGTTTGACCACAGGTTACCATGGAACCTGAGCTGTCCATTATGACCTGGTGTGATGTCACCCACAGTCATACAGAAGACACACACAGGAAAATCCCAGCACCCACTCCCTGTGGTCCCCTCAGGACACCACCTGGGAAGACTCTGCAGGAGGAAGCAGCTGTGTCACCAGTGGCCCCAACTCCCTTGGAACCCACACTGTACAATGTGTGTGTCTCTTGGTCTCGGCCCCTGTGGGGATCCCTGTACTCTGTGCACGGAGGGCGGAGAATTGTGGCTGATTTCTAGGTCCTTTCACAGGATGTAGACAAATGTCAGAAATGGGACAGCGGCTGCAGGACAGGCCATCTGGGGACATGCATGAAGGACAGTGGGTCAGGGAAACCCCTCCAGAGGGACATATTTTGGGGCAGTTCCCCTCATCACCCACTTAGGTGGGAAGGATAATACCCGGATGCACCATCATAGGCTGGTTCACGGCTCTGGGCCGCAGTCTCTATCACTGATCAGGGACACGAGGGAACATGATACTGAGCATGTGAGCACTGAGATATGGGGGACAGGTGGGTGGACAGGGCTCCTCAGTGGGCAGTTGGACCCTGGAGACCTTGTGTCTCAGGTGATGCTGGGACAGTGTGGCCTTGGAGAGGAAGACTTCAGTTATCATGTGGACAGGGGGACACAGTCTGTCATTTCACTCAGGGTGGGATATGACACCAGAAGCCACAAAGATAATAAACAGACAATCGAAAACACACTCACAGATACACACATGGAATGGTGGTTGTCAGAGGGCAGGGAGTGGAGGAGCACAAGGAGGATAGAGGTCAAATTCAACATAATGAATCAAGATAAGACTTTGGGGTGAGCTCACATTAGAGTATGTGGTGTTGTATGCACACGGTTGCGCACCTCAGATTCATGTAATGTTATTCACCAACGTCGCACATGGACGGCAGTCTGGTGACCCTTGTGGAGGAGCTGGGGTGCTGGAGGAGGGTATGGGGACAAATGGGGAAGGAAGGGGACCTGACTCGGGTGGCGAGCCCGCAGCACAGCGCGCTGACGATGTGCCGCACAACTGTGCGCCTGAAAGCGCTGTGACTCTGTCAATCCGTGCTGCTCACTAAATACGATGCGAAGGAAAACAAACATACAGAAAGAAAAAATAAAGACATTCTTCTTTTTTAAAAAATAACAAGATTATTTTTGTTTAGTTACCTTAGTTCACGAAGGATCTGGCAAAACCTCTGTTGAACCTGGCAGTGGAGAGTGTGTTGTATGGTGTATCCATCAGATATTTGGAAGATATTTGAAATGAGGAAGTATTTCTATGAAAATGAAAATATACAAAAATTAATAGTTAGAAAGGCAATTTCTGATTCCAAAGGTCACACAGTCAAAAAGACTCTAAATGTCAGGGTGAGGCACCATCAGATGGTGGCAGGAGAACAGCGTGAGGATCCACCATATTTCCTGGGCGCAGTCTCCACATCTGTGGGGAAGGCAGTGATGCTCTAGAATCCCTGTGTGGTCCAGATTCAGCTTGGGAAGTTTCAGTAACAAGAGTTGTCATTGTCAGTGATCCCAACTCAGAAGAGAAAAAAGCGGAAGGGTCAATTGGGAGAGTTGTGACCACATCATGGAGAAAACTGGAATTATTCAGGACTAGTCACAGATGGGCAAAATGTGCAGAAAAAAAACACTGAAAGAACAGTGATGTACTCCCTGCAGCTAGATGCGATGTTGACCAGACTCAAGTGCCTACCAGACACTAAAGGTGAGGGACATGGACTGAACCTAGGAAGTGTGCAACATTTTCTGAGGACTTTCTGAGTTTTCCAACTCAGAGAAAGAGGAATGTGTGTGGGAATACTTCCTGGTGGGGTATCATGAAACTGATAATGCTAGGGGACAGGTTCAGGACTGACATTGCTCCTATGAAACCCAAAAGGTGACTGTGACCCTAGGTCAAAGAAAAGGCATTGAGGGTCAGCTCACCAATGGGTTTCTGGCTCAGGTCTTCCTTGTCTATCCAGGCCCCATCCTATCACTGCCTCGTTTTAGAACGCACAACCGAAACAGACGTAGCAGCTGAAAGATCCCCACACTGGATCACTGAGCAGTGAGGTGCTGTGGTGGGAAAGTCTGAACAGAAGCCGGGAGAACTGCCTACACCCGGAAACCAGTGCGTCAGAAGCAGCTCACGCACCTGGGTGGACAGCAGAGGTGTGCGCCACCGTCAGGGATGTGAGAGGTGCAAGGGTGCTGATTCGCACCACATATTTATACTATTCTTCATCTGCTTGAGCAGAACACGAATAAATAAACTCGGAGAATGACCATCAATGACCACACAGGTCACCCACCTCCCACTGCAGTACAATGTGGACTGTTAGGGAGCACACTCACATCTCACCTGACCACCGTGTGCAGCCACTGACCTGGAAATGTCTTCTCCTGCACATGTATCCAAAGTCCACCAGGGCAGTTCCCTCTCGGGTCACAGCAGGAAATGCACCCTCAGTCTCTGGGGCACTCTGCCCTCAGCCCCATGTCACTGTTTGTCTGCAGAGTCCTGGCTGCCTCTCCTTGCACAGGCCGCCCCACCCGCTGCTCTGTTACAAGGATGTGGTGATGCTGCCGGCTCCCAGCAGTGAGAGTGGTACTGCTCTGCTCCACACTGGACACCTGGAGAGTCAGAACTTGGAAATCCGACTAAAACTCGGGGGTCTTCTCCCTCAGGGAACATTTATAATCCAGTGTACCGAGCAGGACAGGAAACAACTTCAAGGCAAGTGGTGACTCAGCCATCCTCTCCCTCCTGCAACCAAATGGATTCCAGCACCCAGCTGTCTCTGCGTGTCGGAGGCAGCACATTTCCCAGGACCACTTTCTGCACCACGTAGTGCAGGGACCTGAGAAGCTGCTCAGTTAGAGTTGGACCCAGGAGAACACAGGGCTCTGTCACTGGTCCAGGCTGCTGTGCCATATATTGTCACAGAAGTGACAGTCCTACCGTGTCACTGCTGCACAGGGGCTCTGTTTGGAGTCTCAGGAGGACCTGGAGGTGGATCTCAGAGAGGATGTACAGGACTTGGAATCAAGGAATTGCTGTCACAGAGAAACTACGACAGCACCTTTGAGTAACAATTTGGTATTTTAATGTCAGTCACATTTGGCAAACAGAGTTCTTTCGTGAAAATGCAGCCCCAGGACTGAAACCACCCCAGGTCTTCACTCAACCTGCAAAATCTTTGCCCAGCAGAAATGAAGGATGCAAGAACCCTGATCCTCTGTCACTGGGGTGTCATGATGCAGAAAGCCTGCGCAGGACAGACACAGGGCTGTGGCCCCTGCAGGAGGCCCTCACCTTTTGAGTCACAAAGAGACAGTAGGGCCTGGGCCCAGATGCTGGCAAACCTTGTACTTGTGGTCACTCGGTGGTGAGAGTGTGGTGGATGGAAGTCTGATTCCAAATCACCAAAGGACCCTGGCTCTGCAGGGACCTGGAGGAGGCAGGGGCCCCAGGCCCAGGCTGAGGACCATGAGGACATCACGGTGCCTTCATCCCTCTGAGGCCCAAAGCAGTCAGTCCCACCTCGGAGGGGCAGACAGTCAGGGGAAGGGGCTCTCATCACCCCTCAGAATAAGCAGTAATTTGTCCCACAGGGTTTCCTTGGTTTCAAAGAATAAACACTGGACCATGGCCACCAGGTTGCCATGGATCCTGAGCTGTCCATTATGACCTGGGTGTGATGTCACCACAGGAAGACTACAACATCCATTAAAGTGGTACATATGCCATTGCACCTGGGCTAACACTTAGGGCACAGGTGAAGTATTTAATGAAGTGGCCCACATGCCTTGGTCTTCAGTGTTTCTTCCCATCAGCCTGCACCTGTGGGCACGTTAGGAGCTCTGATGACCTTGGGCAGAGGAGGGAAAACCATGGCCTGGTTTTCAGATCATTTAGCAAAATTGGGAGGCCCCACCAGGAAGTGGATGGCTCCAAAGTGACAGGACATCTATGGGACATTTGTGAAGGACAGAGGGTCAAGAACAACCTCCCATGGGGAAAAGTGCCCCTCACCAATAACTTTCACAGCATAAAGGGCCAGATATGCAAGTACATGAGTTCTATGCTCTAGCCAATATTTTACTTCATTTTTATTATTGTTTTTAAATATGTATTGATTTTTAGAGAGAGAGACAGGGTAGACAGAGATAAAGAGACAGACAAACATCAACTTGCTGTTTCATTTAGTGACACATTCAACTGGTTGATTCTTGAATGTTCCCTGGAAGGGGAATCAATATGGAACCTTGGTCTATCGGGAAGATGTTCCAACCATCTGAGCTGCCCAGCCAGGAATGGCCCCTTTTTAAATCAGTACTTAGAAACTTCAAAGAAACATGTCAATTTTGTTGACAATAAAATTGGAGAAGAGGTATACAGAAAGATCTTTTTCTCCGTGGGCAAAAACCCAGGAGACACTTGTCTGTCATGTGATTCCTATCACAGTGTGGAATCAAGTGGACCTAATGACACATTCCGTCCTTTCACTTCTATAAAAGGTATAAATGAAAACACAAACAACAGACATGCTCACAGACACAGACAGTACTGTGGTTGGTTACAGAGAAAAAGGGGGTGAAGGAGGACGAATGGACTAAAGGGGTCACACACCAGGTGACAGAGGAGACCAGACCCTGGAGAGTGAGCACACACAGAGTGGGTAGGTGTCACCTTACAAATTGTATACCTCAAGTTTAAGTAATATTAACCAAAGGTACCCCCACAAATTTCATTCTAAAAAAACTTAAAAGGCCTTTAGTTGGTCACCTGTGAATCAGGAGAAGAGATGTTTCCTTTCTTTGAGTAACAGAAATATGCTTTGGTTCTCTTACCTTTTGTTCACTGAGGATCAGGCGTATCATTGGTTTAGACTTGGTAGTAGAAGCTGTGCTGTGTCGTGTCAGCCATCAGACAGATCATGAGCAATAGTGTCTATGAAAACAAAAGAAAATCATTCAATAAGTGTTAAAACCCGATTTCTACTTCAGAGTCCAGCCAATCAGGACAATGTCTAAGTCCTGGGCCACAGCATCCCTCCACACAGGAGTGAGGCCCACTGGGGCAGCCCTTAGGGCTTCCTGCTCTCTAGTTCCAGTGTCTGTGGTGGTGGCAGAGACGGGCTGAGCAGTTTCTGAGTGGCCCACCGATGTGAACATGAACAAGGTCTTCACAGTCACTTGGGATGATCTCCATGATCATATCCAAGACCCCAGATTCAGCTGAGAGCTTCAGGAAAAGAGCAGTGTTAGTTCTCAATGGTTCCAAACCAGAGGTTGAAAATCTGGGTATGGTTTATGCAGACATATGACTGATACTGAAGCGAAGTAGAATAATTCAGGACTTGTCACAGACTGGACAAGTGTGCAAGAGGAAACACACAAGGGTAAGAATGGTAGTGACCTCTCCTGTGGCTGTTGTCACCTTGACTCAGGTCCCTGCAGGGCCCTACAGGTGAGGGACAGAGAGGGAACCAGGAGGAAGTGTGCTCCACTAGAAGACAACCTGCATTTTGAAATACATACAAAAAGAAAAATATGCAGTATGTCTGTGAATAATGAATGGTGGGTAATAGTGTTAAAAAGAAGCATGGATTTGGTTTAAATGTTCATTAATTTGGGCCCATGAGGCAGAGATTTACCACTTATATCTGCAGCTATATCTGGGCCAACAGAACAGGCTCTGAATGTTTAGGGGACAGTTGACTCAAGAGAGCATTCAGTGATGGCCCAGAGACGTGACATGGAAAAGCTACTGCTGGTTCCTTTGATGTAGGGGTAGGATTTCCAGAGCTTAGGGGGACAGGAATGATGGAGTGGGTTTATCTTTTAAGTCCTGTTTCACAATCTGGGAGTGTTCCAATGGCATACATTCCACTAGCACATTGAGAAATATATTTCAGAGAAAAAAACATACAACATTTAAAGGAGTCTGTATTCTCTCTTCTCTCAAGGCCACACCTGGCATGGGAAACTGAAGCCTCTCAATAATAAATCTAATGTGACAGGTAGAGAGAGGGTCACAGGTGTGGGGAAGGGCTAGATGGATTGTGGGGGGTGAGGGGTATGAGACTGAGCAAGAAAGATTCATAGACACAGAAAACATTTGGTGACTGCTGGGGGAATGGGAATGAGGGTGGAGGAGGAGGGCATAGAGGTGATAACTGGTGAAAATGAAGACTTAAGGCAGTAAATGCACAATAAAATGTAC
>PVIA01017815.1:0-14569 GCA_004024845.1 Tonatia bakeri
GGAACTCCGCCAGGCAAATTCTTTACTTGCTATTTTAACTCATCCTCTGGGAAAAGGGATTTTGCCCATTTTGCAGAAGGTAAGAGGCTCAGAAAGATTAAGCAACTTGCCAGGATCACAGTCAGTAAATTATAAATCTAAGGTTTAAACATAAGTCTTTCTAACTCTAGAGGGCTTCCTATGAGCTCCTTACTTCACACCCTGGTCCTCAAGAACAATAAAAGATCAATGTTTGATTTATCAAAAAGATATTGATTAAAGATATTTGATTAAAACTATTTGATTACATTGTATAAAAATTTGTTTCCTTTTCAGAAAAACCCATGTTAGATGCCATAAAAATTAAAAATGGCATATGAAGACTCACCTAAAACTATACAAAATATCAGATGAGTACTATAGTTAGGCAAGGAGCGTGTCTCTCTCATTGTCGCCAGAATATGTCCTATGAGAAAATAGGACTTCTCTCCAGATGTCAGCCTCCTGAGGTGAGGCATTTACCCCAAATGTTTCTAATATATAACTCTCCAATCCTACCAGAGTCACGCACAAAATTCCTACCTATCGCCTCATGCCAGCCTATGAGCCAGGTATTACAACATGAAAACATGATGTGTGTATGTTTGTGGACACGTGCATACATGAGCACATGTTTATTCCTGAAGATTGCTTTTGGATAGAAGCAGGAAGACTTCCAGTGACACAATGAATTCAAATTAATTCAACAGTTATTTAATGCATACTATATGAAGAGTACTTTTTAGAAATCAGTTGATATAAAAATTAAATGAATATAAAGGTTCCCCTTTGTAACTCAAGGACAGCAGTAGGAATATAATAACATCCCTGGGTAAGCTTCTTGAAGTTCTTGGCACAGATCCACCATTATAATCTCTTTTAAGATATTCTTCTCTTTATTTATTCAGTAACACCTTCCTTAAACTATTCTAACCGGCGCCTGGAGCAACTCCTGATAGGAAAAGAGCAAAAGATGAGGAAAAAAAATCTTTATTTTTCATTAAAAAAAAAAGGAGATGGTTGGAAGCAGTTAGGTAGGCTTCAAATTACATACTTTATTTTTGTGTTCAGATATATCTTATCATGAGATGAAAAAGTCAGTAACTTTTTTTCTGTTTTATTTGTATGAAGACTAGTCCATTCACATTTTAACAGTAGTTCTATTATTTCTGAATATACCTAAAGAGAGCATGTTTGTTCCACCACAATCTCTTTGGTCTTTGTATTCCTTATCTGAAGAAGCCAATGTTTCAGCTTATTCACATTCGAATGCCCCCCTATACATTTTCCGGGGTAATGTTTCATCAATAGATTGTTCAAGATATAGATACACTATGACTATATGTCAAGATAGAACAATGCTCCCATTTTATTTTAATCTCTGTCCTGAAAATATCCAATAATTTCTTGGTCTTTTCTGGCTGGAAAAGCCATGTTGACTTTCATAAAAACTACTCCTATTACAGTTTATCTCTATTTAAGTCTACACTGTCAATTTCAGTTTTATTTTGGGTTTCATAGGAAGAGGATTGTAGATATTTCAGTTAAAAAGTAAAAAAACAAAAAACTTCAAACAATTGTGTGAGTTAGGAATTCTTCACAAATTGATTTATAATAATGGAAGAGGAAATATATTCAAGCTAGGAAGTTGGTTTAAACAAGTAAACCTCAAACTAAAATCGAATTCTAAAATATACTTTAGTAAGCAAAATTTTAATTTTTTGAAACAAATTTTATACTTACAGGCAAATGAGTAAACACTTGAAAGATGCTTCTCAAAAAATTAATAAGATCCATTAAATAACCACTAGCTCTTCCATCTGGCTCAGACATTGTCCAATCATAATCAGCAAGCTGAACAAACTCATCGATTTTTTGATTAAGTTTGGTATATATTTCTCCTTCTGCCGCATGTCGAGCATCCTAAAAGAGGGCAAAATAACAACAAATAAGAACAATTACAGAAGCAGATAATAAAATAAGTTTTCTTAAAATTCTAAATTTTGCTTTATGTTTTTCTTTGGTCTAATATTTTAGCCAGTTATTCAAAGTACAAAAAGACTGCCTCCTTGGCTGGCAGTACTCTACGTTTTTGGCAACCTTATTATCACCTTTTTTGTCTTTATGTGGTAAGATAATTATGACTTACTAACTCTGAATTGTTCTCACAGGTCTAAAAATAATTTTAAGAGAAAAAGAAACAGAAATTGTAAAGAAGGCAGAAGACCACTCCAATCCACTGAGAGAAATTAAGTTGGACTATCACAGAAGATATAAAACAGTTGTTGGTGTTTTGAGTTGAAGAGGCAAAAAATAAAATAGTTAACTTCTCAGAGGAGGAAAAAAGAAATAAAGGAAATGATGTAAAAATAGCAGAGTGAGGATCTCTAAACAGTCTCTCCTCCATAAAAGCAACAAGAAAAACTAGCAAAACTTGTCAAAGTCAACTTTTCCAGAACTCTGGGTATTAACTGAAAACTTGTAGCAATACAGACAGCATTTATTTTTTTAAAAAATAGCTGAATCTTGGTAAGAAAGCGAGCTTTGTGGCATTTTAATATAGCCTATTTCTATTCTCCCTCCCTTGCTCCAGCTCTGCGATATCCTTGAAAATCAACATCCCCCAGCCCTGGTGTAAACCAGCAGCCTGTCAGCCGTCAAAGGGGGCCAAATGGCTTGGACCTCCTTCAAAGCCATATCCCTAAAGAATTATCATTATTTGATCTATCTGGTGGTTCCCTCGAAGACCCTTTAAAGGATGTTTTTATGTGACCTAAAGTGGGGCTTGTCCAGTGCAAAAACCTCGTCCATGGGGACACTGGTGGACAACAATCACAAGCAACTGTTTCACATCGCAAATGCCTTAAGCAGTGGGCAACAGGGCACACAATAGGCTAACCAAAAATCTCAAAAGGAAAATCTAAGGAATGAGATGTTAGTAAATGGCTTTGAAAACCCCTGACATATTCCTGGGAGTCCTGAAAGGAATGTACATGTAGAAGGTTATGCAGGGCTGTGTACACACTCAGGAAAGACAGAAGGCTCTAAGCTCTCATCTACGGCTGACTGTGAAGCACTTTGCAAGCAGGAAGTGAAGGCTAAGGCAGAGTTGTCAAATGCCTGAGTGCTGAAGCACGCCCCAGTACACAGTCCTTCAGCAAACCCCCGAGACTTAGTGGTCCCAGACGTTTAAGGAATTTTTAATGATTGTGTCCGATCATTAGCTGGCCACTAAGCTCATCAAGCAGAGACTTCTGTGGCCACTTTATACAGATAATTTTAAAAAGTTACAAAACAACCACCAGGAAAAAACATTAATCCTCAGAGAGAGAGGAGAAAGCGACTTTCCAAGTTGCCACATTATTTATAACACAAAGAAACAAGAAAGCACCACCTACACACAGAAAAATAAGCAATCTGCAGAAATTTTCCCTAAAGAAGCACAGATATCAGACTTATATGACAAAGACTTTTTAAATCAGCTATTTAAAATAGGCACAAAAAACTAAAAACCACATCAAAAGAACTAAAATATAAAAATGTCTCACAAAATACATAATATAAAATAAAGAGAAATCATGTAAAAAAAAATAGAAATCCTGCAGTTGAAAACTACAATAAATAAAATGAAAAAAAATCACTACAGAGGTTCAAAAATAGATTTGAGTAGGCAAAGATCGGATCAACAATATAAACCAACTAAACCTAACAGACATCTACAGAACACCCTTCTCATCAACAGGAAATTATGAATTATTCTTAAGTGAACATGGGACACTATCCAGAATAAAGCATATTAAGCCTCAAAACATGCTTTTAAAAGCCTGAAATCATACAAAGTATATTCTCTAACCACAATGGAATGAAGTTAGAAATTAATAACAGAAAGACATTTGGAAAATTCACAAATAGGTAGAAATTAAACAGACTCCAGTAAATAACCAATGGGTCAAAGAAGAAATCATGATAAAAATTAGAAAATGTTCTGAGATAAATGAACAAAAACACAATATCAAAACTTATGGGATGCAAAGAAAGAAGTGCTCTTAGACAAAAGCTACACATGCCTAAATTATAAGAGAAGAAACATCTCAAACCAATAACTGAAACTTCCACCTTAAGAGACTACAAAAAGAAGCAATGATATCTTCTATCATGTCTGAGTGGTGGGTTCTCACTCAGACATGATAGAATGTACTGAGCTGTCATTATTGGTCACATATTCCATTCCAACACAACCTAAACTAATATATAATTTATATCTTGTCTGTGAAGAAGAGCACTATAAAGACACTGAGATGAGTAAGACAGCTCCCACCCTCAAGGACCTCACAGTCCGGGCTGAGACACAACATAGCAAAACATGACTAGTGCTACATTGAAGGTATAACGAGGCATCCTGAGTAAACAAAGGAGGAATCATTACTACTTATTTGATAAAAGCTTTGTGGAGGATATGCCATTTGAGTTGTAACTTTAAAAATATAATCAGGAATGCTTACTTAGGTATTTTGGTTTGTGTGCCTTAAGAAATTTTCAAAAGAACAGTGTAAGAGAAGGTAAACGTGATCGATCAAAACACTGTGTATCATTTCCACATTTCAATGCTTTTTTTGGCTCCCTCTCCAGTTTTCACAATGTCTAACTACTTACTGCCACACTGGGTTGAAGAACACAAACTACTGCTACCATCTTTCCATTCACATGCCTGCCTTCACAGTGGGGCTGGAACAGGAATTTCAAGAAAGATTTTTCTTCTCTCCCTACTCAGAGATCTAATATACAAATACGACAGACAATAAAAACTTGCAATAGTGTCTCTCCTCAACTACAGAAGAGAGTGAATACTACTTCAGATAAAAAAGGAATTTAAGTTAATACTAACAAATGAATGAATAAAAACGGCAGTAGAAAATGAGGTCTAACTTAAAGTTACTTATAAGAAACTTATTAGTGTTTCTCTACTAAAATTTCTAATGCAATGCTAATCTCCTCAGAAAAATCTTAAGATTGAGAAGCTTAATATTAGCATTTATCAATCACTGATGAGCCACTGTAAATTCAGCAGCTCTGAGTAAACTAATAGGTACGAAACACCCACTAAAATGTAAGGACCGTTAAGGCAGGAAGTTTATGTCTGGTTTTGTTCACTGATTTATCTCCAGTGCCTAGAACAGTGCTTACAGCGAAGTAGGCAGTAGGTGAGTATTTGTTATGAAATATCTTTAAAATAACTACTGTCTTGAAAAAGTTTATAATCTAGTTGGGATAGAAAAGTACCACAAATAAAATAATCACAGAATGGAGAATTATTTTTTAAAATATGTTATTTATTTATTTTTAGAGAGAAGGGGAAGGAGAGAGGAGGAGAGGGAGAAAAGCATCAATGTGTGACTGTGTCTCACGCACCCCCTACCAGGTATTTGAGCCACAACCCATGCATGTGCCCCAACCAGGAATCGAACCAGTGACCCGTTGGTTCACAGGTCGGCATTCAGTCCTCTGAGCCACACCAGCCAGGGCAGAATAAATAATTATTAACAAGTCAGTACTGACTACATGTATAGTAAATGTACAGTAAAAAAAGATCATGTGGGCTAGAAAGGTTTATGTTACTTGCTGTTCCAGTTACCACTGTTGAGTAACAAACTAACCCCCAAATCTTAGTGGCTTAAAATAACAAGCATTTTATTAGGCTCACAGGTTCCACTGGTTAGGAATGCAGACAGGGAACAGTGGGGTGGCTGCTCCGGTACATCTGGGCCTCAGCTGGGACAACTTGAAGGTTGGGAATGACACTCAACAGCTGGGCATTAGAATCATGTGGAGGCTTCTCAACTCACACATCTGGCACCTGGAGGAGGTAGCCTCTCCATGCAGCTTGGCTTGCTCACAGCATGGTGGCTCCAGGGCACCTGGACTCCTTACACGGCGGCTCAGGCCTTTAAGCATGTATGTTCCATGCTTGCTGTAAGGTGATACCACTTATATGCCAATATGTCAAAGAAATATAACTTTATTTACCACCTTGCATTTTGCCCCAGCGTTTATCAGTCCTCTCTACTTCATGTCTCCCTACCATTACTGAAGATAAGCAGATGATATACAGGTCACTATAGCAATGAAGTCGGACTGCAACTCCAAAAGGCAGCCAGGTAAAGGAGGCATACAGTGCAGAACGAAATAATCATCCGTTAATACTCAACCCACCTCCCTTCCCTCACAGGCAAAGAGAATCTGCAGTCTGCTTGCTCCTATCCTCTACCACGTCCCTCACCTGCACTAGGGCTGTCATACGTGATTTCTTGTTTCTCTGGCACGCCTTTAACGTAGGCAGGGAGAAGAGATACCCAACAAAACTTTAAAAACCAGTTTCAGGAGACCTGTCTTTCAAACTCACAGCATTAAACTACTTGGTGAAATTTGAGCTGTTTTTAAAAATTACTATCCTTTTAAGCCCTGGCTGGTGTAGCTCAGTGGATTGAGTGCGGGCTGCGAACCAGGCATGGCAGGTTCGATTCCCAGTCAGGGCACATGCCTAGGTTGCAGGCCATGTCCCCCAGCAACCGCATATTAATGTTTCTCTCTCTCTCTCTTTCTCCCTCCCTTCCCTCTCTAAAAATAAATAAATAAATAAATAAAAATTACTATCCTTTTAAAATCCTTATTTAAGTCCACCTTTAAAATCACTGGTATACTTCTTAATTCCCCTTTTTACTACATAGAATTTTGTTAAATTAAATAAAAATGTTATTTCGGATTTTCCTGGATTTTTGTTTTTTAGGTATTTCTTATTGATTATGCTATTACAGTTTTCCCAATTTTTTCCCCTTTATCCCCCTTCCACCCTGTCCCCCAACCCTCCAGCATTCCCCACCCCCTTAGTTCATGTCTATGGGTTGTACATATGAGTTCTTTGAGTCCTCTGTTTCCTAGATTTTTAAAAGCAAACATTAACCAAAAGGTAAGATGGGGAGAGGGACCAAATACCTTCAAATTTTAAAGTGATGGGGGAAAACAAACACAATTTATCTGAAGAAAGAAACATTATAGATGATGATGAAATCATTCACACTACAGTTATATAAAGTCATTATAATTATATGCTTTCTGGATAAAGTGATTCAAAAACCACTGATTTTCTGTAAAGGAACTAAGCAAAATTAAAGGAAAATATTTAAAAAAACAGAAATACTTTTTGTGATTCTCTAGAACTTTGTTGATTAATCTACTACTTTTCTGAGGTGACAACAGGAGCAGATTCCACTTTTCCCATAAAATATCCAGTTAAGATAACTTCTCACATGTTAAATGAAATTCGGTGGGGGGGTGGTACTTATATTTTTAAAAGTTTATCCATGCTTCCCACAGGCTGTACGAGTAAATAAGAAACTCTGAGTCACTAGCAGTTCAGACAGCAGTTCTAAGCAGGAACATGTTTTAAAGTCGACATTTAAAAGGACTTTGCTAAAGACTAAGGACTCTGCTTATTTTATAATCCTGACAAATACAATCATGAGAAAACATATGTGCATGAACTGTATGAAGTGACTCACTACATTCTACTTTTAAAGAAACAGGAGCAAGCAAAGAAAGACAGGAAAGGTTCTTATTGTAACTTTTCCTATACTCACACACAGGGACACTGATTATTTGCTAATACATTTCTAAAAAAAGATTACTGCCCTGGCTGGTGCAGTTCAGTGCACTGAGTGCCGGCCTGAGAACCGAATGAAAAGTCACCAGTTGGATTCCCAGTCAGGGTACATGCCTGGGTGGCGGGCCAGGTCCCCAGTTGGGGGTGTGTGAAAGGTAACCAATCAATATTTGTCTTGTACATTGATGTTTCTCTCCCCCTTTCTCCTTTTCTTCTTCTCTGTCTAAACATAAATAAATAAAATATTTTTAAAAATAAGAAAGAGTACTAACTATAATTTAGAGACTGTTAAGAAACTAGCTTGGAATTCCTGAAGAGTTTAACAGTTGAAACCAAATACTCTCAACCCTTATGCCCTCACCAGAAACTCAGGAATATATCAACTTAGTCCTAAATTAAATTTTAAAAGATTCAGTTTATAAGCAAAGCAATGAATTCTTCCTTTGCTTGTTTAAAAAGAAACAGTGCCCCCTGTAGGCAGAACTGTATCATTGGTTCTCAGTACCAGGTGTGCAACAGAACAACCTGAGGAACTTTTAAAAACATACACATGCACAAACTTCAGCCTAGACTTCCTAGCCCATAAACATGTGTGCTTTGAATAAAAGCTATGTAGTAACAGCTAAACATTTTAGTAAACATCGATGACTCACTGTCTATCATCCATTCCCCCTTCCTGGAACAAACCCCAAACATTTTAGAAAATTACTCTGCCTCCATTCACATTTCTCTTTGGTCTGACAGAAGTGGACCTATATTCAGCTCCAAGGATGGATACTGATGAACTGAAGTCAAATAGCAATTATCATTCTCCCATCCACAGGGAGTTCCATAGCAGCTAGTGGAGACGTTGACTCTCTCTTCCTTCCAGTGATAGGGCATGAGGATATGAGGTTTGGAACTGTGATGGGGCAGCCATTGCTACCAGAATGAGAGAGCCTACAGCTGTCAGGTCACTGTGTGTCTCAAGATGAGGCCAAATTACATAAAGCAGAGTTAAAAGATGGAGGGACTCTGGGGTCCTTGGTGACATCCTCTGAGCAGCTGGCTTCACTTCACATGAAATCTGCTGTATTCTTGGAATTTCCAGTCACACTGGATAATAATTTTCCTTTACTGTTTAAGACAGTTTGAGTTGTTTTTTTCTGCCAGTTCTTGTCAATTTTTCTGTTAACAGTTCTGATTAATACAAGTATCTTATTTGAAACATTTTATTGAACATTCTGGAAAAAAAGGCTACATTTAAAATTACTCACTTGAAGCAAGGGGAATACTTCTATGACATTTTTCTGAGCCTTAAAAATCCAACCAGGAGATGAATTTGGAACTATCAAAACTAAGGTATACTGTCTAGCTAATTTCTCCTTGCTCTAATTCAAGAAATGAGACTCTGATAATCTATGATCTTAATCTAGAAATTTCTAAATGGTAGTAGCACATAGCACCCAACTCATTAACCAATGTCACTACTGATACTATAGGCAAAGGTGGGGAAAAGAGGTAAGACTAAACATCAAAACCTAGTAATTAGTTAGGAGCAGTTAAACAGAAATAGATCGAAGCTAACTCCAGATTTTCCAGGAAAGGAGGCAAAAAAATGGAGATTACAGTAGTCCCCCATTATCTGTGATTCTTCCTCTTCCAACACCCCTCAGTGGATGACTTTTAATACTGAATGCTATATATACAATGTTTTTTCCCCATGTGTACATACATACATACATTTTCACTTAAAGGAAGAATTTTAAGGCTTCTCTTTGGCAGATCTGAATTGCCAGCATCATCTACTCTTGTGCTTTGGGCCATTATTAAGTAAAATAAGCATTACTTGAACATAAGCACTGTGATAACTGCAAAAGACAGTTCATCTGATAACTGAGTGGGCTGCTAAGTGACTACTGGGCAAGTGGCACAGACAGTGGAGATGCTGGCTAAATGGATGGTTCACAGCCCAGGCGGGACAGAATGGGATGGCAGGAGATCTACCACACAATTTAAAATTTGTAAATTGTTTCTTTTTAGAATTTTTCATTTTACTTTTTCCGACTACAGTACCTGAAACCACGGAAAGCAAAACTGAGGATAAGTGGGAACTACTGTACCAATGTAAAAAAAAAAATTGATAGGTAGAAAAAGGAATCAATTTAAGACATTATCAATTTTTATTTAGCTATTTTAGACATCAGTGTAACAACCAAGAAAAGTTAATTTATTCTTATATTTCATCCCTAAAATCAATCAAATTTTTAAAAAAATTTGCTTGCTTATGCTTCAAATTAATCTAGTGAAATGGCTACTTTTCACCAGAGTTTTTCATTATATTATATTACTGTGATTAAAAAGAGAGCTGTAGGCTTTGGGATATGAATTGTGTCTTCTACAAATACCCAAAGCCTTGCAGGTCCAGCAGGTAACATGAATGAGCATGGAGGACAAGACAACTGTGGTGGGCAGGATGATTGTAAAGCATAAATAAATGCATGTCATCTAAAGGTACTCAAATTCAAAACAGTATAAAACCAAATCAAACATGTCTATAGGACCAAATTTATCTACTTATTATCTACTTCAGTTGTTTATTTGCAGTTACCTGCCCTTTTATTTTTTAAGCTCCAATTATACTTTATTGTATTTTTTCCATTACCGTTCACCCTCTCCCCTGCAATCACCACACTATTGTCCATGCCCACGAGTCCTTTTCTCTCTTTTGCTCAATCCCCTTCTGCCCCCTAACCCCGCCTCACCAGACCTCTGTATCTATATCTGTCCTTTTAGATTAAAAAATCCTAATGGTTCAGAACCATTCCACATCTTGTCAGTAATTAGCACAGAACAATAGAAATATGTATCATTTAATACATACTCCCAGGCCAAAACTGATTATCAGCATAGATGGAAAGTTCCAACCAATTACTGCTTTGTTCACAGTTATGTGTTTTGAGACACAAATTCTTACTTTAGACAGAACAAAATATCAAAGTAGCCTGCCCTAGAAAAAACTAAATCCCTCACACAGTCATTTGCTAGCTACTTCACTTCTAGCAATATACAGGAAAGGGCAATATGACCTAGAATCAAAGTCTAGAATAATTCAAAACCCAGCTTCTGAATTATCTGGTGTTGTTGTAGATCATTATAAATTAACTACTTTTCTAATTCTCAAATCATCTAAATTACCTCCTTTTCCTTTTTAAAAGGTCAGTGCTACATTTTTACCTTTCCAGTTTTCAGGGGCTGTTGTACCTCAAAACTGTGAAAGAATGGCTAGGGGCTTTGCCTAGCATCTGGCACTTCTTAGGTACTCTAGGTTGTTTGTCATCAGGTTTGCAAATCATCTGATACAAGTAGCTTTTTAAAGTACTCCTCAGCCATTTCCTTCCCTATTCTATTTCTGCTTCCTACCACCTTTACAAGAGGCACTTGCTACAGTTAAGTGATCACTGATGATAAATTACAGAAAAACAGAAAGCTGAGCACTTTTCATGTATCCATGGGGGTTGAGGTAGTCTATAAATTTTGTTGATCTTCTGCTTTTGCTTACAGAACTAAAACAACATGCTTTTGCTTTTTCTGTTAGCTTTTATGTTTTTGGCAAAGTAGCATCCTCATTATTTATATTGTTTACTTTTGTGTATAATTGGCTTAATTATTTATTCTGTTCAATAAATATGTAAGTTTTGCTTTTCTCCAATCTACCTTTTCGGATTTTATGTAGTTAAAATGTATTAAATTAGCTGCAAGCATATAACTGCTTTATGCAGCCCTCCCTAATGGGAAAAGATAAGAACAGGAGAAGCTGGTGGTAACCAGTAACAAAAGAAATAAACGTTACATGCACAGCTTCTAAAGATGACAATCAAGCTGCACAACAAAACAAGAAATTCTACAAAACGTCACCAATAATACAAAAGACCATACACGGAGCATACAAGTAATCAAGAACTGAAATGTAATTAATCAGTCAAGAATATTGCAATTGTGCTAGCAGTGCAATAATAAATCAACTTTATATATGTAAAATAAGAATTATAATTTGAGTGAGAAATTTTAATAATCCTTACTAAGGAACGTACAGAGATATCCTATGAACCACGTGCTCCTACACTCGCAGTCTCCTCCACTATCGAAATGCCTTACCAGAGTGGTACATTTGTCACAGTCAACGAACCTCCATCATTACCACCCAAAGTCCACAGTTTACATGAGGGTTCATACTTGGTGCTATACATTCCACGGATTTGGACAAATGTGAGTGACATACAGTCACCATCATGGTATCGTACAGAGAAGTCGCAGTGCCCTGAGAATCCTCTGTGCTCTATCTATGCATCTCTCCCCAACCCCCACCCCCATCCATAGCCACCACTGATCTTTTCACTTTCTCCATGTTTTACCCTTTCCAGGATATCACATAACTGGAATCATGCAATAGGAAGCCTTTTCAGACCGGCTCCTTTCACTCACTAGTGTGTCATTTAAAATTCTTCCATTTATTTTCATAGCTTGATAGCTCATTGTGTTTGAGTGCTGAATAACATTCCATTGTCTGAAAGTACCAGAGTCTATCCATTCTCTTACTGAAGGACATCTTGGTTGTTTCCAAGTTTTGGCAATCAGGATTAAAGCAGCTGTCACATGTGTGAGCTTTTGTGTGGACGTAAGTTTTCAACTTCTCTGGGTAAATAAAAAAGAGTGTAACTGCTAGATTCTACGGTAAGAATATGTTTAGTTTTATAAGAAATTGTTAAACTGTCTTCCAAAGTGGCTGTACCACTTTTTAAAAATTTAATCTTTATTGTATTTTTCCCATCACCATTTAGTCATCTTACACCCCCACCCCCACAGCAATCACCACACTTGTCCATGTCCATGAGTCCTCTTTCCTTTTTGCTCAGTCCCTCCACCCCCTAATCTCTTATCCCTCCACCAGCTGTCATCTGCTCTCCATCTATGAGTCTGTCTCTGTTTTGCTTGTTACTTCAGTTTGTTCATTAGATGCCACAAATGAGTGAAATCATGTGGTATTTTTGTCTTTCTTTGACTGGATTATTTCATTTAGCATAATGTTCCCCAGGTCCATCCATACTGCTGCAAAGGGTTAAAATTTTCCTCTTTTTTTTATAGCCAAGTAGCATTCCATTGTGTAAATATCCCATGGTTGTTTTATCCACCCTTCTATTGATGGACACTTGGGCTGCTTCCATAACTTGGTGATTATAAATATGCTATAATGAACATAGGGGTGCTTATGTTGTTTCTAATTAGTGTTTTGCGTTCCTTTGGATGTATTACCAGAAGTGGAATCACTGGGTCAAAAGGAAGATCCATTTTTAATTTTTTGAAGTATCTCCATACTGCTTTCCACGGTGGCTGCACAAGTCTGCATTCCCACCAATGGTGCAAAAGAGTTCCCCTTTCTCCACGTCCTCACTAGCACTTGTTTGTTGATTTATCGATGATAGCCAGTCTGACAGGTGTGAGATGGTGTCTCATTGTGGTTTTAATTTGCATTTCTCTGATGATTAGTGATGTTGAGCATCTTTTCACATGTCTATTGGCCATTTGTATGTCCTCTTTGGAGAAATGTCTATTCAGGTCTTTTGCCCATTTTTCAATTGGGTTGCTTGTTTTTTTGGTATTGAGTTTTGAAAGTACTTTATAAATTTTGGATATTAACCCTTTATCAGATGTATAATCAAAACAGCATGGTACTGGCATAAAAATAGACACATAGATCAATGGAACAAAATAGAGAGCCCAGAAACAAACCCATACCTTTATAGTCAATTAATATTCAACAGAGGAAGCAAATACCTACAATGGGCTAAAGATAGTTTATTCAATAAATGGTGTGGGGAAAATTAAAGATACATACAAACAAATGAAACTAGACCACCTTCTTACATCACAAACAGGAGTAAATTCAAAATGGATCAAACACTTAAAGGTTAGACCTGAAACCATAAAAATCCTGGAAGAAAACACAGGCAGCAAAATCTCAGACATTGCACATAGCAACGTTTTATCTTACATATCTCCCCAGGCAAGAGAGGTAAAAGAAAAAATAAACAAATTGGACTATATCAAACTAAACAGTTTTTGCCCAGCAAAGGAAATCATCACAAAATAAAAAGACAGTCCACGGAGTGGGAGAACACACTCGCTGCACCACTTTACATTCCCACCAGCAGGGAATGAGAATTCCCGTTGCTCCACATCTTCACCAGCAGTTGGTGGTATCAGTGTTTTAGACTATGGCCATTCAAGTAGGTATACTGTGGTATCACACTATTAATTCAAAATTCCCTAATAATATATTATGAGAAACATCTATGTGCTATTCTTCAAGACAGGGGAAGTACCATCCTTAAGGTAATTCAAAGATCATCAGAGATTCTTTCCTCAGCCATGTCCAGTCTACTAGTAAGTCCATCAAAGGCATTCTTCATTTCCATTACAGTGTTTTTAATCTCCAGCATTTAAAAAAAATTATTTTAGATTTTCCAACTCTCTGCTTACATTATGTATCTGTTCTTGCATGTTGTCTACTTTATCTATTAAAGCCCTTATCATATTAATCAGAGTTTAAAAAAGTTTTCTGGTCCAATAATTCCAATATTCCTGACATATCTGAATCTGGTTTGAATACTTATTCTATCTCTTTAAATTTCCTTTTAGTCTGTCTTATAATTTCTTCTTGATAGCCAAACATGATGGTGCTGGGTGAAAGGAACTGCAGCAAACAGGACTCTGGTAATGTGGTAGCAAGGCAGGCGGGAAAGGGAAGTGTCTAGCCTTTGGCCCTTGACTGTGAATTTCACAAGTGCTTCTCATTCCCACCCCTTAGATGGAAGAAGATGGGGTTGAATATTTGCCTTCCTACAATTTGGTTAG
>PVIA01017816.1:0-14568 GCA_004024845.1 Tonatia bakeri
AGGCCCTTGCTTTTCATGACTTGGAATACTTCTTGCCAGCCCCTTCTTGCCTGTAAGGTCTCTTTTGAGAAATCAGCTGACAGTCTGATGGGAACTCCTTTGTATGTTACTGTCTCCTTGTCTCTTGCTGCTTTTAGGATTCTCTCCTTCATTTTTACTTTGGCTAATGTAATTATGATGTGCCTTGGCGTGTTCCTCCCTGGGTCCAACCTCTTTGAGACTCTTTGAGCTTCCTGGACTTCCTGAAAGTCTATTTCCCTTGCCAGATTGGGGAAGTTTTCTTTTAATATCTGTTTAAATAAGTTCTCAATTTGTTGCTTTTCCTCTTCCCCTTCTGGTACCCCTATAATTCGGATGTTGGAATGTTTAAAGGTGTCCTGGAGGTCCCTAAGCCTCTCCTCAGTTTTTTTGAATTCTTGTTTCTTCATTCTTTTCTGTTTGGTTGTTCCTTTCTTCCTTCTGGTCCACTCCATTGATTTGAGTCCCAGTTTTCTGTCCCTCACTATTGGTTCCCTGTGTGTTTTCCTTCATTTCTCTTATCGTAGCCTGCATTTGTTCATCTAATTTATGTCCAAAGTCAACCAATTCTGTGAGCTTCCTGATCAACAGTGCTTTGAACTGTGCATCTGGTAATTCGGCAATTTCTTGGTCACTTAAAAAAATTGGTTCTGCGGCTTTCAAATATGTTTGAGCCATCTTTTTAATTTTCCTTTGGTTTGGATGCAGCTGTTTCGTAAGGGCGGGGGAGCCTTAGGTGTTCACGGGGCGGGGCACCCCAGTCGCTGGGTTGTGACGTTGTATGTGGGGGCGGGGTCTGATAGGGAACAATGGCACCTGCTACCCTCTCTCTAGGATTTCCATTCCCTCCACTGCCTCCCACAAGCAAACTGGGCCCTTGCAGTGCTGGCTCCCGGGCGGTGGGCTGGTGTACTTTCTCAGACTCTGTGGGCTTCCCCGAGAAGTCTCCTGTGAGGCTGAGAGAATCTCCCGGCTTCAGCTCCCAGACGGGACTCTTAGGCTTTGAAACCCGGCGGCGCTGCCCATTTTCACTTAGTTTGCATGCGAAAGTGTGGCTGCGGACAGCCAGCTGCCCTGCGCCCCTCACTGGGTCTGCTAGTCACCTCCGCGCTTCCGCGCCCAGCGTCCGCCACTGGTCCGTCCGCTGCCGTCTGCGCCCTGCGCGCCCGCGCCTGCCAGCCAGCGCCTCTTCCCGCCGGGACCCCTCGACCCCACTTCGCAGGCCTCCCGACTCCGCCGCTCCTTACCGGTCTGGATGTACTGGAGCCCGACTTCTGTTCAATTAATTTCTCTCTGTTCTGGTTGTTAATTGTTTCTCAATCTTTGTTGTCCTCAGTCTTGGTTGTGCGAGGAAGCACAATGCGACTGCCTATGCCTCCATCTTGGCCGGAACTCCCCTGGACTTCAATTGTTGATAGTAACTCCTAGAAGGATGCCATCTAATAAATAAAGGAAAAACACCTGGTATTTCTCTCTTGAGAATATTATACCTTCTAAGCAGAACATGTCATTTATTTTTTACAATATCCTATTAAACTGTTTCATGCTCTAATAACTTCTATTTTTAAAAAAGAAAGATATTAATCAATAGGCACATTAGATTATACATACCATAGTTCAAGTTAACATTTTCCCCACCTTCCAAAGATGAAGAGTCAACTTTTCAGATCGACTAAAAGTGAAATGACAAAGTAATACTAAGTCACAATTTTCTAGAGATGAGGTTTCAACATTCCATCTGGATGTAAAACCTTCAACATACTGCTTATGAGTTACTTCTGTAGTTGCGCATCTGCCCTCTTTCCTTCCCACTGATGCTGAAGTGCAATTATCACTTTATCAATTTATAAAAGAATACTACTTCATTCCTTTTACATGACCAGTAGGTTTACAAAGCATTAGTGTCCTGCCTACTATGCCCAGAGTTGTAAACACTTTCTGGTTATTCTAAATCGTCAGAGGGCATCTTTTCAAGTCCCACCCAAAAGGAGGTCACTCAGTCCCGGACCTCGACAGAGGCCATGGATGGGCACCTGATGACAGGGGACCTGAGTCTCTGCACAGCGAGTCTACGAAGGTGAGTTTGGATCAGAAATATATTCAGAGGGTATATTGTGCCAAATTTGAAAAGGTGCAAAGCTCTGAGGAGAAAGAGAATAATCTGAGGGTAAGCGAAACATAAGGCTGTGATGAGAGCACACTGCCCACCTTTGCTTCACTGGTGCATTTGCTTACAGAACTAGTTATCTTATGGCTTAATGCAAACGTGCACCTTGAAGGCATTTATTTTGTTTTGAACAAAAATGTGGGACACAGGATATGAGCTACAATGTGGTGGACAAGCATGGCATGAAATGCAGGAAAGGAGGCTCTCTGGAGCAGGAAGATTATAGGACCAGGTCTAAGGACTCCGGGCACCATGTGTCTGATGGAATAGGACGGACGAGAATGAACAAAGTGCATGCTCTTCACCTGCCTCCAGCCAGTGTGAAGTCCGGTCACAGGAATGGTCTGAGTAACTCAAAGGACAAAGAGGGAGGAACAGAGAAGGTTCAAGGCATCCAGACACCTGCGGGGCAAAGCAAAACAAGTTTGAACGCAGCCTGGGACAAAAGGGGTCCCAGAGATCATTCACAGACCTGTGTCGCAGGAAAGTTCAGGAGGTGGAGGTCCTGGTAGGAATTTTGGCTGCGTTGTGCAGGGCTTGGCACATATGAAACTGAGAGTCGGAGAGGCAGAGCCACGCTAGAGACTCAGCCTGAGCAAGGCCTTCAAAGACTGAGGTCCAAAGGGTGTTCATCCTGGGCTGTGAGTAAAAACAGACTCTTGCAAACTGAGCAACTGAGAGGAGCCTGCAGGGTCATTGAAACTGATGCTGAAATAACTGAAGATACAGAAGCAATGGAGATGGTAATCCACGGGTTGCACTTATGGTATAACGTGGAAACTGGTGAGTTAATTCTACTAATGACTCACTTTGGGCTTGTTGAAAAGCAGCATTTCCATACATACATTTTATATAAGTTGTATCTTGAAGCAATCAGCTCCAAGGATAGAGGTTTTTGCAAAGCCAACCAAACGACCTCAGGCCAGGGACGTGCTAGGACAGGAAAGCCGTGCACAGGAGCTCTGTGAGATTCCCAGTCCCCAGACAGCCTGGCTGCAATTACCAATCATGGTTGCCAACTACTACGATAAGTCAAATTACCAAAATGAACTTCCAGGTTCCAGGTACCATCTCTTATACACTGACAATGCCATATTGCTGTGGCACCCGAGGACGATACCATAATGAGTCGCCAACTGGCATGGGTGGTCCCCCTGTAGTTATGTCCTAACGACCACCATGTGGCCATGGGCTATCGCTTATCCTCTGCACCACACGGGCTGGGGGCCTGAGGGCGGCAGGACGAGATGAGATGTAGCACCCCAGTTTTAAAGGAAACAGGAAGGCCGGGGGCGGGTGGGGAGGGCACTGAGTTACAGGAGCCCTGACGGAGTTCGATCCCAGCAAGAAGGAATGCTCGATGAGCTTCTGCTCACAGAATCTAAGGAAGTCGTTAAATCTTGAGCTCTGCAAGAGTACAAACATTTTTCTACATTACCCTAGCTAGCTAAATAGACAGCCATCCTCAGGTAAAATAGGCAGGCTTTGTGAACGCGTCTTAAGCCTCAATTAGTGTCTTCATTCAGAACTAACGGTATGTTTGCAGCCCTGTGCCCTGTTCCTGCTCCATCCCGATCATCACTCCTGACAGTGTCTTTACATGGAGACAGAAGGCACAATAAGGTCTATGATCACAGGAAACAGGACCGGCTTTAAAAGTGCACTGAGAAAGAGTCAAAATACAACAATCAAAACAAAACCCTAAAGGCTGAAATAATGAGCTTGGTAACACAGCCTAAGTCATTGGGGATAAAAATAACACGTCAGTACCAAAGGCAGCAGGTATGGCTTCCACCAGGCCACAGCCGCCCTTCCAAGGGGTCCCACCTCCAACCCTGCATACAGCTGCGCTTCGTGCAGGCTGGCACACCAGCGTGACCCT
The DNA here is from genome assembly GCA_004024845.1 of Tonatia bakeri. Lineage (NCBI taxonomy): Eukaryota > Metazoa > Chordata > Mammalia > Chiroptera > Phyllostomidae > Tonatia > Tonatia bakeri. The sequence continues at coordinate 4,068 of PVIA01017816.1, forward strand.
GGGGAGGCAAAGGGGACACTGGATTCGAGGAACCTATCCACAGATCGTCCAGTGAGTTATTGGGGAAACAGGCCAGAATGAGAATCAGAGCATAGCTGTTTCTGGAATATGCCCAAATCACATGATGGTTTTTAAGAAGAGATAAAGCCAAAGAAAAGCTAGAAGAACCATGCAAAAAAAAGAAATTAAATTCCTTCAAAAGAAGCGGTAAGTTAGGAAAAGATGAAGAGCCCCAGCGACAACTAAAGGCCGCCGAGTGCCGGTCACTGATGGATGGGCAGGGTGGGGAAGACGTCACTGATTCGCCGCAGCATTTGACAACTTGACAGTTTCCACACTGCCGGCATCCCCTGCCCTGTTCCCAGCCAGCTGTCAGTGCACAGGACACCTGAGTGATTATCGAGAACCACACAAGCTTGGGTGCGCTAGTTAAAGAGCAGTTATAAAAGCTAATCAGTGAAGATTAGGCTGAAAGCAGTGCTGTAAACAAGGCTAGTAACATCGCTGAAGGGGAGAGGTGGAGGGACAGGACAAAAGGTTGCTGGAGTGAAGCTAATCTCCTTGTCCCCCACAGTGACTAGGAAAGTCCGAGCAATATTTTAATTTCCACACAAGACAATAAACAGATGGTACAAGTCCATTCAGCTCCTCGCTGGGTCTTTTGTCTTTGCGGTAGAGTACTATGTCAGCACCCTCAAACGGGAGTTCTCCTGAGGAGGAGAGAGGCTGGGAGGGCTGTGGAGGTGAAAAGGAGTATGTACTTAAACACCTCTGCACCATGCACGGACTGCTCTCCTGCAAGTGCATTGTGCACGGAAGCTTTAGCCTGCAGCCTCGGGATTACTTAGGCTGCAGGAAAACATAGCTGCCTTGGGTGTATTTATCCATGTTAGAGGGACTATCATAAAATAGCAAAATGACTTATTTTAAATTTAATTCTAATCAAAACCATTTACATAAAAACTGTTGTGGTAATTAGAGTATTTATATGAATAGAGAGAAATATCCAGAAAAAATTTAAGAGAACAAAATGTGATTAACTCATTTGAAATGCAGCCAGATTGGTAGTTTTTCCCCATGAACCTTATGGCGGCACTTTTCAGTGCCAATGTCGGGGACTTGTTTTTAAATTAAACCTCAGAAAGGTAACTCAACGGCAAAGCTTCTACTCAATGAATATGTAAGAGAAGGAATTTAAACTTTTATTAGTTTGCAATATAACATCAGGCAAGTCTTGGCCACCATTTGCTATCTTTTTGGTGAAGCAACTACAATAGAGGCTTTAAGAAAGCTTCTCAACTCAGAACTGCACTTTGCATTTTGAGGAGTCATACTGTGGTCCCGCCACACCTTTGCTCCTGAGAGGGAACATCCCAAACACAGGAGTCGAGGGAAGCCTTCTTTAATGTACATGGGGTCATGTCGAGCAAACGTCAGTGTGAAGTCACATATCAACCGGTGACATCCCAGACATAAGAAAACAGCCTCCTTAACTTTTTCAAGGGCTTAATTTTAAGTATGCTATTGCCACTGCCATTAAAATACACAGATTTTTAAAAATCAAGTTCTAGGCATCTTGATGAAAAGGTATCAATAAAAAATGTTTTTCAATCACGAGTTAATATTTACTTTTTTTGCAACGAACTCCTCTTTTGTGTTTTCAAAGATTTTTGTCCTTGAGTAAACAGGTGGCATATTCATACCAGAATCCGTAAAATACAAACTCTTCGAATTAAGTTGCACTTGTCTCACTGATAACAAAAATGAAGTTCCTTTTGCTTCCATTGTGGCTGGTGTCTGTACCTCGGGGTAGGAGATTTTTTCCCCAGCACCAGAAGAGGAAGAAAGGAAGCTGATACACAGTCGGAATGCTGTCTTTCCTGTCTGAAAGCTCAGACAAACAAAGGGAACATTGTCATTGTTTTATGATTTTTAACTCTGCTGGGAAGCTTCTCTAGTAAGTTTCAACCGCAGGGGATGCATTTGATGAAAATCTTAAAAGCAATGGAGTGATATAAACTGTTGACTTTTATCCTTCCCCTTCATGAGTTGCTTATTCTTTGAAGGATCTTTACCTGGGAAGCTTTCAACTTCCCTTGTCATGTGAAGCCTCCGTACCCAGAGATAAAACAAAATGAACTTTTCAAGGACACGGTGGTCCGGAAAGAGGAAAGTTATTTAGGAACTAAACATAAACTTCAAAAATCTAATCAGTTACCCCACCAAATTTCAGTTTTATGAGCAACCTATTTATTTCCTCACTTATATCTGCAGAGATTGTATGTGAAACTTTTTGAAAGCAAAAACCTGCAAACAGGCCATATGCAACTTGGCAGCCTTTTCCTTCTCGGGTCAGTCCCCTGCGCACCACACGGTTGGCTCACGTGCAAGGCAATGAATTCCGAGAGCCAGTGTAGGTGCCCGCCCTGAACTTTCTAAAGATGTCTTCAATGTAACTGTTGTACTGTGCATATCATAGTATAACTGCTGTTTTACCTTAATGAATATAAATTATATAAATGTCCTCTACATAGAAAGGATTTCCTCTTTTCAAAACTTTTATTTTAAGGCTGGCATCAATCAACTTCCTGTGTAGTATAAAATCAACTGAAAATTAATCTCTTCAATCAACAGTTTGAGTTTGTTAGTAAGAACCTGTTAAAATTGAACAAGACTGGCCTCTTCATATACATGTAATTACATGTACATGTGTTAATTATTCACACATAAAATACATAGGAGAGACTGACAAACTATGGATTGTTCAATTCCTAAAGGCAGATAAAACTATTAACCTCTGAAGAACAATAAAAAAATTAGCAGAAATGTAGAGCAAAATGTAAGCCATGACTCTGGGGCTCTTTTGCACATTTATTCGATCCATTTCCATTTCATTTCAATCCGTCCCTCAGAGCTGACTAGTGCACCGTTTTTTACCAAGTCTTAACCCTTCGGTCTGAAAGTAAGATGCTTCAATGACCTGTGAACGAACTCAGAGCTGTTCTTTATCCGTCCCTTGACGGATAAAGTAGTTTTTCCGTCGTCCCAGTAGTTTTTCATTAATTAGATATTTGCCCTTCATATTACCTAGAGCAGAGATGGGAACAAATTATACATTCCAGAGTGTTCATTTATACTATTATATCATTTAACATCACTGATAGATTCGAGGAGTTCATGGGCAATGTCTGAACCTAGTTCCCATGTGCTGCCTCTGTTTTCGCAAGACCTTTGAGAAACAAGGCAAATATTTCTGAGTCACAGCGAAAAATGTCATAAATGTCAAAAGAGGTCAGTAAGTGCGTAACTGAAAAGAAAAATACCAAGAGAGCCGGAGTATGGAACCAAAATGCTGAGTATAGACTTTAGAGAAGACAAAACGATGGCCTGCAGGAGAGGCTGAATTAGAGTCTGGTGACTTGTCCAGCCGAATCTGTGACTGGACAGAGCTGGACCCCCGTGTCCTGGGGTCCCGGTCTGGCATGTGTGCTGTCACTCCACTCTGCCGTCCATGTTTCCACGCAGAAAAAGACATCAGTGGTTTGCCATGATTTATATAAGTCACTTTTTAAAAAGAATGAGGTAGAGATCATCGACCTTAAATGAAAAGTAGTTTTTCATTAATTAGATATTTGCCCTTCATATTACCGTACAGAGTAGACCAAAGTAGGTTTCCAGGTATGAGGACCTAAGACACAGAGTTTAGTCTTACATTACTCATTAGTTATTACGTTATTTTCCATACAGATGATTGTAAACCTACTTTTCCTCCACCCTGGATTTACCAATCCAAGTTCTTATCAAATTTTACATTCAAATAAACTCGGCTTCCACATGGATATTTTATGTTTCATTGTTTTTCATTCCTTCTTTCCTTCCTTCTCCTCTCTGTTTATTTTTAAGATTATAGATGTTCTCCACCTTAGCAGTTTTTTCTATTGTGCCACATACAATGGCACGAACCACTGGTGGGATACAGATACAGACTTCGTGGGACAGGATCACACAGACACGACTCCTCCTCTGTCTCTCCCACTCACCTCCGAGCGTGGGAGCACTCGTGTCCGCGTGCAGGTGGACCTGCAGAGGTCAGTGTACGATCAGCACAGTGCTCGCTGTACACACACTGGGCCTGCTCTTCTGTCACCTGCGCTGTATTAATTTCACATTTAGGTGCTATCTTTTAGCCCCGCCAACCTTCCTGTTACTCCTATTAAAACCTAAAAGATATATTAGCCTCCTTCTTCCTTATCTCCCAGAATTAGTTGATCATGAAATCTTTCTAATTTTTCTCATGAGTAATTTTCAAATTCATTTCTTCTTTTCTGTCAGCCTCTACTTTTTCCTACCCTTTCTATCGCTCACCTGGATGATGGCAATATACCTTGAATCGGTATTTTTTGTTCCCAAAGCCCCGCCTCCACACTGTTGCTAGACTGAATTATCTACATTAAAAATCAGCTGAGAAGCGTTCAATAGCACTTAAGAATATGTATAAGCTCCTTATCACACACAGTCCTCAGTGCTCCACGTGTCCACTGCTGCTTCCCCCAGGCTTCCCGCCCTGGCCCCATGTGCACGGAGTCCACTCCGGAAATTCCGAACTGCCCATCATTCACTAAACACTGTGTCTTTTATTCTCCTGCTGAACTTCACCTGGTTACCTTCACAACGTTTCTTACAGCTCAGTTCTGTCATCACTTCCTCTGAGAACCCTTCACTGGCTTCTCAATTGGAGCTCAGTAACCTGTCTTCTGAACGATCAGATAGCTTTAACGTTACTCTAGTAAAATAAAAAGCCCGATATTAGAATGGCTTGTTTATACACATGTCTGTTTCTCTCCCAAGTTTGCAAGCTCCTTTCATAGAGTAAAACAGCCTACTTAAATGTGGTAGGGATGCATTTAAGATGTGTCTCTTTCTGTAAGCAGTTCACTAACTAATAAGGAACCCTGAAAAAAAAAGCATGACTTGCAATGAAGATTTCTGAGAGGAAGATCATTTTCACACAAGAAAACCGCAGGAAAGATTTCACAGTGGCAGCGGCACCTGATAGGAACATCGCGAGGTGTGTGAAGCCCAAATAATCAGTGTCCATGACAGGACATGCCGGAAACAGGCGTCAAACACGAAAGTGAGAGACTTGTCTGGCCTCGTAATGGAGTCCAGCTGACCAAAAGGAAGCACGTGTTTGGTGTGAAAGGACAATGGAAGTCAGGACTAGAGCAAGAGAAAAAGGGTTTTTAGTGGCAAGCTGGCGATATTAACCTATCATCAACAAAATAATAATAGCTATTGCTGATTTTACATGTATTTCATGTTGCGTACTCTTCTAGCCACTTTAAATGTGCTCAGGACTAACGTACTAATAGGAACTGTGACAGCTCTGCTTTACAAGTAAGGAAGCTGAGGAACTAGAGGTTAGGCAAGTCACCCGGGATCACACAGCTCGTTAGTATGAAACCAGGGTTCCAAAATGGACAGTCTGGCTGGGACCCTCACACTCTTAAAAAATTGGAGGATTTAAAGCCAGAGGAAGAGAAATAAAATCCTAAGATTGGTTTATTTTTAGCCAACTTGGGCACCAGATGCAAGTTCTGATTTGTTATTTGATTGGGTGGTTGAAACCATGGCCCAGAATGACGAAGTGGAGAGGTCAGCATTGTTTTGAGTAATATGAAAGGAATACAAAGAATAGGGAGAATAAATACTTCTGCTAAATTTTTTAATGAGTGACCCGCCAAACCACCCTTTGACTGTGCCCTCGGAGAGCTCAGAAGCTGGTTCCTTTATTGAGACATTGAGAAATACACTGGCGCTGTAAAGCATGAGCATCCTTGAAAAGTGTTCATACCGTCTGTGGATAAAGCTAGGAGTCCGTTGCAGGAGCAGACACTCAAATTCCCACCATTTCTATTTGCCTGCATTTGTCTCCTCTCTCCCTCAGAGTCTTCTGAGAAGTATCAGGTTGGCCAAAAAGTCTGTTTAGTTTTTTCCATAAAAAAAAGCATATTGTTCATTTTCACCAATCGCTTTATTGATTTGGATGTTTTGCGTGGGTCAGCTATCTCCCACTCTTGGCTTCCAGTGGGGAGAGGCCAGGGGTGCTGCTGAACGCCTTCCGATGCAGAAGACGGCCCACAGCAGAGGATTATTTGGCTACAATGTCAGTAGTACCAAGAAACTTTGCAAACCACTTTTGACACATTTGATCAGTCACAGTACCTTCTCCATAAACTGCACAAATCTTTTTTATGTTTCAGTTGTTTTTGCCTTTCTTGAAATAATAAAGCAAACTATGCCAAAAATGTTATGTGTCTTCTTCCATCTTCAGTATTAAAATGGCTTCACACAAATCCATCAACTTTGTTAAGATTTTTTAAATGCACACTGATATGACAGCTGTCACAATACAATCTCACAAAATTGTTTTGAATGAAGTTAATGACAACTAAGCACTACTAGAGCCATCCTACAAAAAAAACAAAAAAACAAACTAAACAAACTTTGACCAGCCCAATACTCTACCAGATGACTGAGGAAGGAAACACTAGACCTTGATTTACATTCATGTGCTGTGTTAGATCTGTGAAGAGGTGGATACAGCATTTCAGGACCACTAGGGAAGCCCTGGGTGGGCCATAGGGAAGGTAGATCTTCCCAGGAGGCACCAAGTGCAGTGCGGCCAGGAAACTGTCCTTTGGGGTGTGATATGCGTTTGAAACCATCGTGCAGTACGTGATGCTAAGTCTCCCGAAGGCCAGACACACAGGCTGAGAGCCGAGGTGTGGAGCGGCCTCTCTCACTCTTACACCTACTGTCCTCCTCGTAACATTCTTGCTCCCTATCCCAGGGACTTCGGTGTCTTGACTGTTTAGAGGTTTTGGTACTGCAGCATAGACTGACCATTTCCCCAAGACTGATTACCCCTTTCTACACGGTTATAAGGGCACACCCTGAGGACTCGTTTGGAATGCAGCTGTCCAGCTGGAGACTACAAGTCCCAGTTTTCCACTGTACCTTACACAGTCATGTGATTAAGTTCCAGCCAGTGAGGCGTGAGCAGAATGAGGCCTGCACCTTCCAGACCAAATCCCTTAAAAAGGCAAAACTGGAACTTCCTTTCCTTCCTCTCCACACTCCTGGGGACCAGCATTCACAGGGGTAAAGCAGGTGAGCCTCCCTGGCCAGCGGATGGGACCGAGACATCATAGAGCAACGAGACTGAACAAGATGGATGGGACCCTGGAAAAATCTGATTAGGCAGAGATGTTTTATACCCTGTACCACCTGGCAGCTCTGAACTCACGTGAGAGGAAAATAACTATCTTGTCTGAGCCACTCTGCTTTCGGATTTCTTCATGATAGCTGGTTAGCCTGTGGGGTGACTGAGGCAACCCCGGAGGGAGAAATGCTCGCAGCCAAGAAAATAAAAGAGGCGCCTGCACTAGCATGTCAGATCTGGTCATCTGGTGTCCCTGTGTCACAGCATCAACACGGGGAAGAGGGGGCTTACTGTGTTCACTGGGTGGTCGGTGCAGCTTGGGGGAAGTAGAGGAACTGCAGCTTTGTGAGGAAAGAAGAGGATACGAGTGAAAAACTCGGGATCCTCTGGCTTCCCTCCCAACCCTACGACCAATGGGAGAGTCGAGTCACCCACAGAGAATTAATAGTGATTTGCTTATTGTCATCTGAGAGAAAAGCCCATTTGAAATGGGTGGCATGTGGTTAACAGAAACAAGAGAAATAATTACCTTCTCTGAACGAAACTTCACGTACCGCATTCGTTTAAAAAAATAACCAATAAGTGCCTTAGACTAAGTCGACTTTGTTCTCAGAAGGAACACAGAAATTTTGTTTGTTTGTTGTCACAGTTGTTCAACAATGCTAGGAGATTGTGCCGTATCATTCACATCCCTGCAGAACGAGGGTTCTCTGCTTCTCTAATTACAATTCAGAACAACTCTGTCCCTTTTAGAAACACAGAATTGAAGAATGTTGCAGCTGGAATGGACCTTGTAAGAGAATGTTAAATTCTTTACTCCTCATTTAAATTAAGGTTTTAAAAGAGGTCAGGCACAATATAAGCATAGAAGTTCTAATTGAAAAACAACCATAAAAGAAAAGGATTGTTTTCTCTTTCAAATACACTTCAGAAGTAGTTCACATAAAGCATGTGGTTCAAGGAGAATTTTGTAAGTTCACGCAAGTTAATTAGCAGTAAAATTTCAATTCAGTGTGTTTGATGGAACTGGTCTGAGCAAAACAGAATACAGTTGACCCTTGAACAACACAGGTTTGAACTGTGTGGGTCCGCTGATACGTGGATTTTTTCCCACAAGTATCTGTATTGTTTTCCAACCACATTTGGGAGTCTGCAGATGCAGAGGGTCAGTGGTGTGCATTGATCTACGTCATTCTGTGCAGGGGACTTGAGCATCCACGGATTTTGATTTCTGCAAGGTGTCTGGGAACCAGCCCCCCGTGGATGGGACAGCTACGTTTCCAGGGAGTCAAAAGTTACGCGTGGATTTCCAACAGCAGGAGGGGGGCCGGCAGCCCTAACCCCCGGGGTTGTTCAAGGCTCAACTATTCATCTGGATACGTCAGGGCCCCCAAGAGTCATAACTTCTCTTGTCTTAGAACAGCATCTCCCTCTTTTTATTCTGAAAGATGCAGGTTGTTTATCCTCACTAAGCTCAAAATGCACTTTTCTTTACATCATTTTCTGATTCATCCTTATGGATTAGTTTTAAAACATAACATGGTTTCTCATAAGGGTAAAAATACTCTATGAATCATACTTTTGGGGACTTGAGGACAAAGAAGCCATTGTAATTGAGCTTCTCTGAGAACTGTCCCCAAATCCATGGTCTTTACTAAATTCTCTACAGAAAGGGGGAAAAAAAACCAGTAACAACCAGCCCCACAGGACCACAAAGGTCAGGAAGGCAGCCTCACACTTCCATGTCCCCATACCCCTGAGTCACACAGCAATAGCCTCCAGCCTGCGCTGGCCTCAGCGCCCTGGGTGGGAGCACCCTTCCTTGTTCCATGCAGAGTGAACACTCTTGGTCTGCTTGAGCCCGTGTGTCTTTGGCACCTGGCCCAGCCCCACTGCCTGACTGGGTGTGTTTTCCTCCTTGACTCTGGTGTAAGACACAGTGGGCAGAAGTGTATGGACTTCAGTTTCTGGTGCTCAGCGCAGCAATGGTCTTTGCTACCTTCCACATGTTTGGAGCTCCCCTCTGGGGCTGATGATCGAGGTGCAGCACTCAGTGCCCCCGGGGGTTGAAAACCAGTGCCCTGCACTCTGCTCCACTGGAAAGAGAGTCAGGGAACAGAAATAGGGTCGGCCTCCGGTGCTAGAAGACACTTACGGGGGATCCTTGCATCAAGCAGAGGTCTTGGTATCTTCCAAAGACAGGTGATGGGCCAATAGAAAATGTAATTAACCACGTAGCATCTGAAACAAAGTATTATTTGGCCAAATGAAGTACGCTCAAAGATTGCCACGACTCTGGAGCCTGTAAGAGGCTTCAGGTTCTCTATTAGTGGAAGTATATTATATTTAGCTTTCATAGGCTTAAAAAAACCCATCATCTTGGTGATCGGATACCTCTAAGAAGGTCCCCAGTGAAATCCTCCTCTAGCTGTTTACAGCCTTGGGTAAATTCCCTCCCCTAGAGAGTGACCTGGACTAAGTGTTACAGAAACCAAAACCCAAGGGGGCCTGGAACGATAATACTCTTATGGAAAGAGACTCAGGTCCGTCTTGTCCACCACCTTAAAGGAAAAATATCTCTCAATGCCAGAGATTCGTGAAAAGGAAAGGAAAACATTTATTTTGTGCTATACAAACTTAAGGTAGTGACCTAATGTCTTTATCAAAATCTTAAAGTCCCTTAAAACACCCACAAACACACACAGTCCTTCCTTCCCCCTTGCCCAGTATGGGGTACTGTATCTCAGGAAAGGAAATAGAAGTCCAGTCTCAGGCAATGTCTGGTTATTCCCAGTAATCCGTGCTTGGCTGGTAGGCCTCTCTCGGTTCTCAGCACCATCAGCTGTGTCGCTGGAATCTCTGCTAAAACTGGGTGATAGTTCCCCCTACTACTGCTGTGGGGGTCCCCACTCTGGCAAAGGTGCGTGGTCCTCTCTCCACTGCTCCAGCCATGTGGTCCTTTCTCCACCACTCCAGCCACGTGGTCCTCTCTCCTCCAGGACCACGGGAGTCCCCACTCAGCCAAATCCGCGTGGTTCTCTCCTCTATGGCTGCCGTGTCTGGGTTTAAATCCCCGTGCCAATCTTCCTCTGCAGCCCTATTTCCGACTCCTCCTACACTCGGTCACACTTGCCCTCAATCTGCTGCCCTTTCCAGCTTTTCTGGTCACCATCATGGGTCTGGGCAAGTGTCACCTCATGTCCTGGAACCAATCTCCTCCGAGCTCCCACGCAAGTGCTGTAACTCAGGGGACCTGCCCCCCAGTCACATCTCGGG
>PVIA01017817.1:0-14569 GCA_004024845.1 Tonatia bakeri
GGAGGGAAAGCAACATTTGTCTTCTGTGCAGAGGTCCTTGGCACACAAACTGGCATTGCTCTTCTCTACCTGCTGTCATGGGTCATTTCAAGGCACTGTTCTTATCAGACCTGCCTTTGCCGTCAATTTAAACACACATGAGACCAGAAGCTGCCCAACACCAGAGGCATCTGAATCTGTCTCATCATCACTCATCTCTATGACCTCTCTAAACAGAAGAGCTGGACTTTCTGTTTTCCCTTCCTGTGGGCTTCTTCTTGCATTTCTGAAGGAAGCAGGGCCACCGGTTTGGCAAGGCACCTGGGCAGGGGTGTGTAGCAGGGCCCTGGCTCTACCTGACAGCCTGTGAGGACCTCAGTTACCGGGTGTTAGATGCGGCCACTCCACACGGGAGTGCTGCTCACTCTGGGGATTTTGTTGGACCCTTTCCTTTGATGGTTCTATTAAATCAGCTATTAAACAACAACAACAACAACAACAACAACATAATTATAATGACAACTATAAAAATAAGCAAAAATGATAAAATTATTTTTGGAATAAATCATACTTTAAAGCATCTTTGTTCGTATGTGCCTCATCTGGCTTTTCTCACTGTAATTCAGGGTGGCATGCAAGTTAAGAGCAGGAGTGTGAAGACAGTGTGGGGTTTGAGTCAGAACCTTGACTTACCCCTTATGAGCCACATGACTCCAGACCACCTCTTGTCATTTCTGGCTCTCATTTTTTTAATCTAAAAAAAAGAGGAGACAGTAAAGAAGGCATTAGGGTCTTGTCGGGAAGAGAATATGGGAAAAAAGATTGGCTGACGATTCCTGTTACCATTGCACTGGAAGCCTTGGAAGCTGTCAGCACAGCGGGCACTCATGCAGTTAGATGACACTTCCTGCCTGGAGGAACATGGAGGAGAGAGTGCTACTCGGAGCCACTCAGGAAGCAGAGCAGGATGGGAGATTCAGGCCTTTTGGCTCAGTGTTATGTTTCTGCAGTGTTAGCAAAAGGACTCATACTCCCAAACTTCATCCTGGTTTTATATTAGATTTCTTTGGGTCAAGTGGTACTCATGAAGGAGCTATTTTATTCTCTGAGTAGCGCTTATAAGGCAGGCCTATCTGTTACATAGTTCTAGGGTGCCAAGCCCTTGGCAAAAGGCACAGAGAACAGCAACATCAAAAGAAAGAGTTCTAAACACTATGAGTCCAGGTGGCTGCTAGTGCACTGGTCTATCCAGGGCTGTAAAAGCTGAAGGAGGGAGGACCAGGTCATCACAGAGTGCATAGGGGCCATGGGAACTGGCTGTGGGCTTCTAGACACAGCCATGCTCCCAGTGCATGGTGTTGCAGAAAGGACGCAAGCAGTGCCATGCAAGGCCTCTTCCCTAATACCTTGCATGTTGGTTAAGCCCTTCATTCTGGAGGTGGATATGTCCCCTGGCAGTGCTGCTCACAATACAGCAGCTGCATGAATATCTTCACCTAAGTGACAAGGTTATTGAGAAAAATCTGCATCTGTGCCGAGGAAGGCAGACTTTCACAGCCAACATGAAAAGAGAGCACCCGAGACATGCCACTTGCAGTGGCTCCAGCAAAATGGGTGTCCTAAAGATGGCATGTACCTACATCCAGGATCTCAAAAGCCACCACAGGGGATGTCTTAGAAGTGTAGATTGTTGGTTGACTTCCTGTTCTGTGAACCACGGCACACAGCCATCCATGCACCCCGTAGTCAACTATTGTCTTAGATCTGCAGCAGAGAGACTTGGGTTGGCAAAACCAGTCCTGTAAAAAATCGAGAAAGAATATACTAGAGTCTGGGGTTGGCAAAATTCAAAGATATGGTCCAATAAGAAAATTGGTAATTAATTAAAATGATGAATTTAAAAAATAAATGAAGCCAGATTATATAAAAATCTGTTAGGTTTTCCAGTCCATTTATTGTATTCTATGTTAAAATTATTGAAATCAAGAAGAGGCATTTTTAACTTGTGATACTTAGCTTATGTCATCAAAATAAGTTATAAGCCATTTTAAATTGTGTGCTCTGTTTATTTGTTCTTTGGAGAACAAAATATTTACTAGACTTTTTCTATTAATCAGAAGTCTTACTCTGCACTTAACATGTTGTCTATTTTATTATTATAATATTCGCTATTCTTTATTGTTTGCTAGGTGCCCAGCCCTGCATTAAAAGTCTTTGTCTATGTTATTAATTCATTTAATTCTCAGGATAACCCAGGAAGACTATTACTATTATTATCCTCATTTTTCAAAGAAAGAACTTGAGGCACAGAGAAGTTAAGTAACTTGCCCAAGTTCAGCAGTAGGCTCAGAGCTGCAATTTTCACACATGATTCTGGCTCCAACTATGCTGCCTTCCTAACAAACCCCACAGGATCCTCACCATAGCCTCTGAGAAAGGGGATGACCTTAAGACCTTCTGACCTGAAGGATGTATTTTGCCCTCTCATTCTGTTCCACAAGCCTGAGGACAAGAAACTGCTTTTAATAAATGTTGGCTGCATAAATAAAGGTGTAAGTATCCTTATTTTGTTTATAAGAAAAAAATTAAAGCTCTGAAAAACTAAGTCAGCGCAGAGCCACTCAAAATTCAAAATCTAGTCTTGTCTGCTTCTAAAGCCCCTGATCTTTGCCCTTCTCACACTCAGCATTTGTTCTATATCTTCACTACTGAGTTTTCTTCCAAGGTGCATTTTCATTGATGTATTTGCAAGACATCTTCCCCACATAACCTAAGAACTTCTTGGGGAGGTGGTCATTTTGTTCTTGGCATCGCCAGTATCCAACTCTTTGTTAACAATAAACACCTAGGGAATGTTTGTTGGAGGTATAATAGAAATGAGAGAATGCAGCCTTCATTTGCTTCTCTAAGATGAGTTTTTCTACAGAAAGCAATAGTCAGTGATGAGATCATTTTTATTCTATCACTATAACTTTTGCTTGAGAAAAACATTAACAAGTATCTCCTTCCAGAAATCTTGCACATCAATTTGTTTAGTCATCAGGGCCCTGCGGCCATCTGTTACTCAGCTGCAGGAGTTGTTTATTCATACTTTTGCCCATTCATCTGTTTTGTGTTTCCTTTCGTCCATTCTTCACTTAAGATAAATGAAAACCTGTCAGTGTGTGAGGAAAGCCAAGCCCCCCGTCAGCCGAAGCTGAGGGAGATGTTGCCAAGGGGGAGGGAGAAGCAGAGGGTGGAGGGGAGAAAGCCCTCTTCTTATTTTTGAAAGATAGAAGGTCTTTACAGGAACAAGTATAAAAGACACATGGACAAAAACTAGGGGTGGGCGGAAATGGGAGGGAGGTGGGGAGGGCTGGGTGGGTGGGCCGGGATGGGAGTAAAAGATAGAAAATTGTACTTGAACAATAATTAAAGAAAAGATAGAAGGTCATTTTAAATTTCTAGTTATGTACTCTTCTTGTGTCTGACCCTCAAAATGCCCTTTAGACTGCAAAAATATCAGGAGTATAAAATGGAACCATTCCAGTTATTCAAACAGTTCTAACTATATTACTATTTATAATATTTAAAGAATATATAAATCTCACAGCTAGGGGAAAAGTTTTGCTTCTCTGGCTCATAGAAAATCTTTATGGAAATGCATAGGTTTTCTAATAAAAGAGATGCCATTCTCCTATCAACTCAGAAACACCATCTTTTCTAATAATTTTGAATTGATCTCCTCCAATTAAATGTTGTGACAGAATACCCAACCGAATTTGCTTAGTAAAATGAAATGAATTATCCCACATACCTGAAAAGTCAGATAGGTGTGAATTCAGAAAAGGTTAGGTCAGAGTGTGAATAAAATTGCTAGGGCCTGGTTCCTTCTGTCTTTTATTCCTGTTGCCTTCTGTACAAGGTCTCATTCTCCTGAGCTCATACAATGGCCAGATGGAGATGGGAGTTCCAGTGACATGTTTCCAGGTATACTGCAAAGGGAAAGGATTGCCCTTTTTCAATTCCAGAAGCCTCAGGAAATATCTCACCATCGTTCACTGACTTTGATGGTGACACGCCCCTTCGGCAACCCACCACAGGTGCCCGAGGAAGCCACAGAGCTGACTGGACAGGACTCAGTCCCTTACAGCTTCTGGACCCTGGACGGGAGATGGAAAGGTGAGTTTACTCTACTAGAACCACTAGTGGATCCCCAAAGAAAATCTGGAGCTATTAACTAAAGGGGGGCAAACAGATAATGAACAGAAAAGAGATAAATGGCTAACAGTAGCAGTACTCACACACTATGCAAAGTTATTCAGTCACAGGTATTTCAAAGAGAGAACAATAAAATCAGAACAATGTATATCATATGACCTAATTGTGTAAAAATAAATATATTTCTAGATTAACATTTAAAACAGGCATTTAATATTTAATATAGTAACAAAATCCTAACATAAATATTAATATCTTAGTATAAATAATTGAGGAAAATATGAGAATGTTGCAATACCCATTCTCCCTTTTGCCCTTCCTTAGAAATAAAACTAAACTAAAACAGCAGAAAGAATGCAGAATTTGTTTTTCAAAGTACACTGCCACCCAGCTAAATGCACATTTTTCTGTCTCCCTGGTTGTCATTTACAGCCATTGGCCAAGTTCTGGCCAGTGAGGTGTAAGCAGCAGTGTTGTAAGGTACTAAGAGGGCTGCTTGAAATGGAAGTGATGGGCTCTCCTCTCCCCCTCTTTCTGTTGGCTGAAATGAACAGGCCATGGCTGGAATAAAGTGTCCCAAGTCCCTAAAAACTGGGAAGCCCTCAGTGGTTATCTTTCCAGCCCTCAATCTCTACCTCCTCCAGATTCATATTTTATGTCAAAGAGAAATACTTACTCTATTTCTCTTAAGACAGTGTAATTTGGAAAGTTTGTAGATGCTATGGTTATTTATGACAGTTGTCCCACAGAGCCAAATCCAGTCCTAAATGATACAGAAGAACACATACTAAACTTTTCAGTAGTTTCCCCAAGGAGCTCTAACTAGAGGATGTATTGGAAGCCAGAATTAATATTGTAAGTAAAAGAAAAAATGAAAATTTTCTTATCTATTCCCATATTGGGGATTTATTTGATGAAATATTAGATAAATTGACCTGATTTAAAAACGGTGAAGTTCAGATAACTGTATTTTGATATAATAGTATAACAAAGGTTATTGACTCTCATGTCTGGGAATAATTTGTGTCTTAGTCATTAAACCAAGACACAAATAATACTAGGACACAGTAATGAAGGTCAAAGTCTCTGCCCTTAAAAAACCTCGAGTGTTGGAGGAAGACAGATGGGAAAGCAAGCACTTAATAAATAGTGTGAAAATGTTATTTTAATGCTTGCAGAGAGTTCTATGAATGCAGATAGAAAGGACACGTATCCTTAGTCTCAGTGGGTCTACAGAGGTTTCCCAGAGGATAGAATGTCCTTGCAGGAGGAAGCCTTGAGGGACAAGAGAAGGAAAAAGGTAGAGGGAAGGGAAAGGTGCAGAAATGGTTTCATCAGCATGGCCTCACCTCTGGCGGATTACCAAGCACATATGGGAAAATGTCGCTTGCTCTAAAATGTCAGGTCATCCAGTCTCCACTCAAGGAGGAGCAAGACTTGGCCCAAGAATAGCAAATTTCTACTTGAGGAGATAAAAGTAAAATTTGAATCTAGCATAGAAATATTGTTCCTGGAAGTAAGTCCCTAAGCTTGTATCTCCATGCAGATTGTGAAGAGCCAGTTGTGGTATGGAGCATACTTTTGGCAGCCGTGCACAAAAGGATCGCACTTTCTCGTCCCGCGCCTAGACTTCAGCACTCTCTGTGATCGAATGCTCCTGTTTTGTAGCTCAAAGGCTCACGCAACCTTAAAATGAACATTGCTGAGATGCTTTTGGGGATGAGCTCTTTGGAACGTTTACAAACGTATTCACACCTAAGGAGAAGGCTTTGTTATTGAGAAAAAATGTGAATACCCCTAAAATGAAAAACAAAAACCGCTATTACTAAGAAACACTATAATATACTGTGAGGTTCATATGCTCATTACAGATAATGTTCAGAGTGGAGTCACACAGAGAGAGCGGGATAACACAACAGAGAAGACAACAACCCTCCCGCATCCCCGATGAAGTAAGATTGTAAAGCTCAGATGTCTACAGGGCCAGGCAGTCACCACACAGCCCTGAGACCTGGAATGAGACAGACACGGCTGCGGGGACTAACAAACCAGCTGAAGGAAAAGCCGTCGACTCGCTGCAACAGATAGGACCACTTGGGAATACAGCCAAGCCTCCGTATCTAGTCTTTTGAGAAAATCTAAACAGATTTTTATGTGGATTCTCCTACTTCTTAAAAAATCCTTATCCAAGGATATTTTATTAACATTGAGAGAGAGAAAGAATGAAACAGAGAGAGGGGAAGAGGGGGCGGAGATAAATGAGAGAAAGAGAGAGAGAGAAACATCAATTGGTTGCCTCTCATGTGCACCCTGACCTGGGATTGAACCTACAGCCTAGATATATGTATGCCCTGACTGGGATCAAGCCCAAAACATTTTGGTGTATGGGACAACCCTCCAAACGAGTAACTGGGCCAGGGCTCTTCTACTTCTTATACCTAATGTCTACAGGCTCAGTCAGGCCACACATACAGCAGTTGGCAGTCTGTGAGAAATAGCAGTCATTTACTTACAGCTTTTTTGGCTATAACAGAAACAGGCTGCAAGTGTGAAAGGACGAGGTTTCTCCCAATATTGACCTTAAAATGAGAGAACCAGTCAGTTTGGTTAGATCTATTCTACACGAATTACAAAGAAAAAGACATGCTAATAATATTATCTTAAAGTCATTATCCCCTATTAAACCTTACTTCCCCTTATCTTTAGACAGTTATTCTAGGATATTTGCAATTCTATCTAAAATTAGGCAAATGAAGATTGCTTCCCAGTTGGTTCCTTTTCAGGCCCCAGAGGATGAAATCAAAAGAGTGAACAAATTGTGCGTACACTGTTGGAATGATTTTCAAATATTTTCATGGAGACTGTGTTGGGCATATTGATTTCTTGAGAGGGACAGAGAAAAAAGAAAGTTAAACCATAATCTCCCCAGCTAAATTCCCAGGAGATGTGTTAATTCACAAGCTCAACAAGTATTTTTGGAGTACAAACTGCTCCATTTCCTAGTGTTTCAGATTCATGAAGGCGAACAACTCAGAGACTCCAACAGAATGGAGTCACTTATCTCTGGCTGGTCTACCAAGTGGACCATCCCAGTCTTAAGTGACCTTATTTATCTAATTGTTTAAAATCATAAAAAAATTGTAAATATACATAGTAAAATTTCACAGATTCACTGAGGTTTCATGTCTAGATCAAAATGTGCTGGAACTTCGGACCTAACATGTGCAGCTGGTGCTCTGGAGCGACTCACACATGTGCTGCCGAGCCGCCGTACACTGCAGTTGGCCAGGTTCAGGTGGACAGAGATTCATTGTTTGTTATGCGCCAGGTGCAGCTCCAGGATCCTGGGACATGAGATAAATAAAGTGTAGTCTCTTCCCCTCAGGAAGCCTAGGGATTGTTAGCACACCACCACAGGATAGAAGACAAGGCAAAGAGACCCTTGGACACCCACTTCCCGGCAAACATCTCAAACATCAGCTGGGTTGGGACCCAACCCGCCCACCACTCATATGCAGAAGATAGAACCAGACTATTCTAGCTTCCAGTAAGTTCCTGATATTTTGTGAATTCCCAAAGACTGCTAGATAGAGTTTCCATTTTAATGTTTATCTGAGGAGGATCCACGGATGTTAGGAACCTTCCATTCTTTAGAATTGAACACTAAGGAAACCTCTACTGCTTTGTTCTCAGTGAACTGTAAGAGGTAAACAAGCTCAGATCTGTTAGCCATCAGAGAACAAAAAAGCTTGTGACTGAAAGTATTTTGTTTAGTCATTTTTTTATATTAAATAAATACCTGTGAAACAGCCACATGTGCATCTGGAAACTTCCACTGGTTTAAATTCTCTTCTGCTCCTCTTGCCTAGCCCTTATTTTATTTCCTCTTTTGTTTGTTTTCCTTGTTTGTCTCTTAAATGTTGACATTTATCTCTCTTGACAGGCTTCACTGGGAATTTCATCCAAATTAAGGATGGTACTGACCCATGAATGACTCCTGGAACATGCCTAGGTGGGTATCTCTAGCCCCTCACTTCCAATCTAAAGTAGACATCTCTACCTGGAATTCTTGTTACTAACTCAATCCTGATGTGTTACAAATAATCACTTTTTAAAACTTGAAGGTATTCCCTCCTCTCATGCCCCCTCTTTCTGTTGAAGGCATTCATCCAAGATGCCAGTTTTCATCCTCTGCCCCTTCCTTGCCTCCCACATCCAACACACCAGAGGGTCACAATATTCTTAGTTGGAGAAATATTTTGCATTTACTTCCTATTTGTCATCGTTGCTGTCACTATTCTAATTCAGATGTAATTATTTCATTTCAGGATTGAAGAGGTGGCCACCCAAATGGACTTCCTCTTTTTCCCTCCTTCCCATCCATCTATCCATTTTCCCACTACCCACAGTGTGATCTTTCTGAAGCACATTCCTTAGTGACTATTTCCCCTGAGAAAAATCTCTAATATTCCTCCTCCAAACAAATGAGGTTTTCTACGGGCTGAATTATGTCCACCCAAAACTCATATGTTGAAATCCTAACCCCTCATACTTCAGAAAGTGACTTTTTGGGAGATAGTCTTTAAAGAGGTGATTAAGGTGAAATGAAGTCATGAAGGTTTCTAAAGCAATTCTGATCTCTTAAGAAGAGGAAATTGGGACACAGAGGCAAGTGAAAGGAAGATTATGGGAAGACACAAGAAAAGGTGACCATCTACAAGTCAGGGAAAATAGATTGAAGCAATTCTATTGATACCTTGATCTTGGACTTCCCTCCTTCAGAACCACGAGGAAGTACATTTGTATCGTTTAAACCACCCAGTCTGTGGTTTTTGTTATAGCAGCCCTAGGAAGCCGACACAAGCTCCAATGTCCTCATGTAAACACAGGACAGCAGAGGCTGCTGTAGTATGCCAGTGGCAAGGGAGCTGAGCCCCTCCAGGAACTGCCACAGGCTGAAGGGAGCTTTCTCCTTCCTCAGGGGCAAAATGAATATAAAATAAAGCACAAAAGTCTCTATCTTGGGGTCTATTGGACTCCTGAGGAGTCCGGTCAATTAAAAAAAAATCTCTCCACAATTTGACCAAAACTGTTCCTTCTTCCCAAAATGCTGGTCTGTTTCCATTTGTTTGAAATTAAGACCCACCTCACACACCACTCCCTCTGTGGGGTTCTCCCGAGGGGAGGAAATCCAGCTTCCTCTGAACTGCCAATTGTATCACTGCTCTTTTTGCATTTATCACTTCTACTTTAATAAACGTCTACCTCTCCTTTTATCACAATGAATATTCTTTGAGATCAGTGTCTGCTTCATTCTTGTATTTCCAAAGCCCCCAGTACAATGATTATTGTTGGCAAAAGTGAGAAAAGACTAAATACAAAGCCCACTATCTCTGCATACTGTAATAATAAGCGGTCACCTTTAATCCTTTCTCCTATTGCCATCATCAGTTTACTTTCATTGAGAAAAGAAGATTCCAGGTATATAACAGAAGAAGACCAGAGTTGGATTATAATTATACCATATTTATAGTTAGATTATTGTAGCCAAGTAAACCAAGCAAAATTTTATAATGCCAAGCCACTTAGTCAAATTGCCTGGGAGACAATGGCACTCAGATAAAAATAATGATAATGGTGAACTCTTAATGATAGTTGATAGTATCACCTGCACACCATCACTTAGGAAGTATTCATTACTTGCTAGGTAATATACTGAATTACATTCATTTTTTTTCCTTCAATCCTCACAACAACCTTATGCCATAAGTACTATTAACTTCATCTTAAGAAAGAGGAAACTCTGGAAAGTAAACAACTTACCCACAGTCATGAAACTAATGAATGCATGCAGCTGTGTCTAATTGTAAAGACCATCCTCATGACCTTTCCCCTGGAGTGGAACCATTCAATCAGATTGAGCACACAGTTCTTTTGAGAATGTTTGTATATGATGTATGTATGGTCTCATCAGGAGTGTTGGCTGCACATTGCTTATGTCCCCATCTCTGCTGACCTGTCACCACCTGTGTAGCACCTGCAGTCTACAGTAGACCAGATCTGAGGCTCAGTCCTGACTCTGGATGAGGAAATACAAGGAGCTCATCTAGCTCAACTCTTTGATATTTGGCACGGAACCATGCTATATATTAACTCCTGATTAAGATGCCAGGTTTTACCTTCATAGTAAGGCCCAGCCCCTACTAGATGCCCCTTCATTCAATAAGAAACTATTAAGCATTTAAGCCCCTTAAAATAGGCCCACAATAATTTCTAACATTGGGCATACAGTTGTGAACAAAACACATTCCTCTGTTCACTGCTTTCAGTCCAACACCTGACCCACTAGAAAACAGTATTTGTTGAATAAGGAATAAATACGTGAAAAAATGAATTTTTGCCTTGGTCCCTTGACTTAGCTTCTTCCCATTCTTACCTGTGCTGCTCATGCCTTTAGATTCCAAATATTGGTAAATAAGTTTCTCTCCCTGGGCCAGCATTGTTGCAGCTCTCCTCACTTCCACCCTTATCTCTGTCCAGCTGAGCTAATTTCTATGTTTTGGTTCCTACTAGAAAGTGCCATCCAGTATTAAGCGATTATACGTGTTAGCTTATGCTAAGGGATGCTGTGATAACAGCTGACCCCACTATCTCAGTGCTATGACATCAAAGGTAAGTTTGTTTTTCATCGGTATGCTACAGCTTTACTCCCAAGGCAGCATACCTGAGCTGTGCTATTTTCAGTTAGATGGCAAAGGGAGTTGACAAAGTCACATGATAGCTTTTACAGCTTTTATTTGCAAAGAACATCTGTCACTTCTATGCATATTTGATCACCCAAAGGAAATCATGTGGCCAAACTTCAATTCAAAGGTTAGGTCAGTACAATCACTCCACAGAGAGGAGTACCACAACCATCCAACCAAATCCAATGTCAAGGAGGTAAGGACGTGTAACCTTTCCACAGGGAGGGGCAGTGAATCGAGCCATGTCAAGCTGGCCCTTGCAAACCTAAGAAACCTAGATGGATAGTCTGCCACCAAATTCACTGGAAACTAATTGGGTTAGAAGCTGAAGAGGACTTAGACTACAGAAGGGATGCAGGAGCACCTGATACCACCTGGAGAGTGTTCTGATCCTATAGGGATATTCCTACAGCATCGTTTTATCATCCAAAGCTGGAGATCAATGACCTCTCAACTTCCTTTCATCTCCATGTTCTATGGGAATGAAAGAAGCCCTGAAAAAGTGTTTGGAGAACACTGCAGAGTGTGTTACTTTTGTTGTGTAGCCATCATTTTAACATCTCTTAAAGTATGACAATGAAATAGTGGAATATAGATGAATTGAGGACATGCAGGATTACCTCACAACCAGAGAGACAAAGCAGTCACATTACACTCTGCGTCACTGTCTCCACACTGGGAGACCTCCTGGCAATGGCTGCTCTTTATGACTATACTGTTGACAGCAACGTGACACTCGGCACTAGTGTTAGTTAACACTGCCATCCGATTTGCTCTAATTTAAAATCTTGTCATTCTCAAGGCTATCCCTCCCTCTTAAGCTTACTCACTGCCACTGAAAAATGGTTATCCATTCCTTTTAAAATCTAAAACGTTCCCTTAAAATGGCATTTTGGTGGGTTTCTGATTATTTGGTGTGCAAAATTAAAATTTATGCCATTCTAAACCAGTGGATAGGAAGATAAAACTAATGTGATTGGAAAATAAACTCACCTTTGCTGTCCTAAAGACGAAAGAAGGTCAGTGGTAAGGTCCACAGAGGTAGTTAAAAGTCAAAGCAGTGCTATTTTTGTCCAGGAATCATTTTTATAAAGAATTCCATATATCCCTATCCTTCATTGAAATAAATATTCAAATCTAGCTTGTGTCCCTCTACCAGTTTCATGGATGACTGGTGGGCAAGTTCAGCATCCTCAGACAAATGTGTGACACCACATCAGGCCTGGCAGAGTGAGGTGCCCTGTGTCTGCCAACCTACCAGGACTCGAACAGAGCTTATGACCCGTGACTGAAGCAGTTTGCACTCAACTTGTCGACAGGACCGACCGCAGCTGTGTGTCAGTCAGATGTGAACATCACTTTTTAGGTCAGTTTCATATCACGGTTCCAACAGAAAAAACTGAGTGTGGCATTTTATTAAGACCGATGGTACAGCTGCAGAAACAGGTATATCTCTGTGAAAAATCAACGAGCCCCTCAGATCGTGTCCCATTTTACTCCAAATCAAATCCACGCTTCAGGTTAGCGCATTTTCTCACCTCCCAGAAATCACTCAGTCAAATAGCAGATTTACACCATGTGCAAGATATGATTCTAAATTAACTGACTTGAAACCTACTCTAGCAAACCTTAAACACCCAGATGACATTCACCTCTTCCAAAGTAGCTACCACCACTCCTCTTAGTCCAAAGGCTGCCCTTCCATAACACTGGAAAAGGAGTCTCACTTAATTGGTCACAACCAGAAAGTGGGAAATAATGAAAAACTGGTTAAACCTTATATGGCTCACAAGGCATAAAATACGATTTCTCCATTTTTTTCTATCAACCCTGTCCCACTTTGTTGCATATTGAAATCTTACTCAAGAAATGATCTCAACCCAGTGGGACTGTGAGGCCAGGTGGATACTGAGCCACAGAGGGACACAGGAGTCGTTAGACAGGGGCCAGTGCTGCTGGGCCCATAGAACTCAATGATGAACATGTCCACTTTATCACTTGCCAACTCTCTGGATCTGTGTTTAAGGGGGAAAATTCCAGGTTATCCTCCCTTTCAACTTATCTCAATAATGTCTATCTAGTCTTTATGAAAACAAGTGGCCCTCATATTTTAAAATATTGGGAAAGTTTATAGCTACATCTTATTGTTTATCCCAAATCTTCTTACCCAGTTCAAGTATTTTATTCATTTGTTTACTCACTCATCATTAAGCAAATGTTTATTAAGCCTATTTGTTGTGCCAGAAAATGTGCTAAGAATGGAAATTAACAATTAACTTATAGTTCTTCACTTTTAGAACTTATGCTATAGGAGAAGACAAACAAGAAATTTCATTATAAAAGTTTAGTGAGAGTCATAATAGATGGAAGCAACGAATGCAGTTGGGTGAGAATCCCTAACGGCAGTAACATGTAGTTTAAAGTGCAGACATGTGCTACATCTTTACCCAGCCCTCTACTGAAGGACACATATGTACTACGGAATACTACTCAGCCATAAGAAAATATGAAATACTGCCATTTGCAAATGACATGGATGAACGTTGAGAATATTATGTTAGGCAAAATAAGTCAGTCAGAAAAAGCCAAGAACCAAATGATTTCACTCATATGTGGAATATAAAACTGAAACTCATAGACATAGACAAACAACAGCGTGGTGATTACCAGAGGGAAGGGGGAAGTGAGGAGCACAGGGTAAAGGGGGCCAAATATATAGTGACGGAGATGATTTGACTTTGGGTGGTGGGAACACAATGCAGTATACAGATCAGGTATGATAGAAATGTACACTTGCAACCTATATGATCCGATTAACCAATGGCACCCCAATACATTTCACTTAAAATACTGAATAAAAAAAATAAAAATAAATAATAAAATGTAGAAATGAAGTATCAGCTAGCCAGACCGACATGGGGTGGAGGGAAGAAGAGGGAGTGCCTCAAACAGAGGAATTAGCAGGCACAGAGATCAGAAGTGTGGGGGTTCAGCCTGTTAGGTAGTTTAAGCAGTCCCTGGAGCACAAGGTACATGGGGGAAAGTGAGGACCATTGTTTTCAACAATCAAATCCACTCTCCAAAGCCCAAAGCCTCATTTCTAATCAGCATATTTAAAGGAATGTGTCAAAGACACATTCATTTAGATTTCTGGGATGGGTCATCCCGAAGTTCCCTTAGCCTTTTCATTCCATAAATTGATCTCACATCTATTTCCTCAATTTCATTAGTATCCTTAAGTGCTTTCACTTGTTCCCATCTCTACCACCACTACCTGAGTTCAGGCTAATACTATTTCTTGCTTAGAATCTGTCTCCTGCCTTCCAACCTCTCTCCCTCCTACCACTCCTCTTCATTCCCTACATTTCATTCTCCACAGCTACACGATTCTTACTAAAAATCCACTCGATGGTACATTTTACTGCTTAAAGTCCAACATTGGATCTCATAATCTTAAAGACAATATCTAAACATCTATGCATGACTCCTGAGTGGGCCTCTAGAGATCTAACTAGGCTTCCCAAAGCCTGCTCTGTGTAATAGCAGTTAGTAGGAATTTAATAAGGAATCTTCAAGGAGAAAGATTTAGAGGTAAAACAAATTTAAGGAACCGAGGAAAAAGTAACACAGGTTTTTTTTTTTTT